>CAXKVI010000006.1:34085782-34158107 GCA_964058755.1 Campiglossa producta | reverse complement strand
GTGGTAGGACCCCCCATGATACTCTACATCTCTTCAATTGTTCATTTGAACCTACTCTTCTAACCCCTCTGTCCCTCTGGACAAACCCTGTTGAAACTGCACGTTTCCTTGGACTCCCCTTAGAAGAGCTTGATGAAGATCTTCGGAATGATCATACACTCTAGACAGGGCAATGCATTGTTAACAACAACAACAACAACGTAGAAGTTGGTTTACAGTAACCAGCCACAGGAGCGGAGAGAGAACACCTCCTTGCGGGGTACCTCTGTTAACGAGTCTGTGAATCGAATTTCCGCCTAGCTCCGTTGTAATCCGTCTGCTAATAAGCAATTTGCGGATAAACTCCACAAGGCAGGCATCGACCCGCAGACCCGTTAACGCTGAGGTAATGGCTTCCGGTAGAACGTTGTTGAAGGCACCTGCTATATCAAGGAAAGCCACCAGTGTATATTCCTTTGTGTCAATTGACTTTTCTATAACAGATACCAGAGAATGCAAGGCAGTATCAGTCGATCTACCTTTACTATAGGCGTGTTGAGCCCGCGACATATGAGTTGAGTCTATCGATCTTCTGACATAGTCCTCCAAAAGTCTTTCCATAATTTTAAGTATAAATGAAGATAGGCTTATTGGCCTAAAATCATTAGGTTTAGAATGAGATGGTTTCCCGGATTTTGGGATAAATACTACCTTAACCTCTCTCCATGATGCAGGTACATAGTTGAGCCTGAGGCAACTAACAAACATGGTCTTCAGCCAGGGCTTAATAAGCTCGGATGTTTGTTGTAACTGGGCCGGGAATATTCCGTCCGGTCCTGGCGATTTATAGGGCTTGAGACTGGCTAAGGCTCCGTCCAGCTTTTTATCATCGGCTATTTCCTTTATCAGCTGATCCGAAAGCATTTCATTCCCGACCGTAGTAGTAGCCGTGTCTGTGCATGTCGGAAAGTGAGCATCCAGAAGCAGATTCATTGTGTCAGTGCTCGAATCGGTCCAATTCCCATCCGGCATTTGTATGTGTCGCTGGCGATTTTGTGAGCACCTTCCTCAGGCGCGAAGCTGCAGATGTTGATTCGATATTGTTGCAGAAATTCACCCAGGGGGCCCGTTTGGCCTTGCGAATTTCTTTCTTGTAGTTACTTAATTTAGTTTTGTGAAGTGCCCAGGATGTTACGCAACCATCTTGTTTGGCTTTGTTAAAGGCCGACCTACATGTCCTTCTGAGATTATCTAGACCGGACGACCACCAGGGTGGTCTGTGGGTTTCAGCTAACTTTTTAGGCGAGCACGCCTTGTCTAGAGCAATCTTGCAGTGTTGATTGAAGGACCTGACGAGATCGTCTAGCTCCTCATCATTTCTAGGTGTTACCAGCTGATTTGACAAATATTTGCGAATAAGCTTTTGGTAGTAACCCCAATTTGTTTTCCTAATCTACTAAGGAGAAGCTAATATACCTATGGTCAGAGAAGGAGTGCTCGCCTAACACCCTCCATGAGTCTATGAGGTCTCTGTAAGAGTCGGTGACCAACGTTATATCGAGGACTTCCTCTCGTTTTCTTGTTACGAAGGTGGGTTCATTCCCCGTGTTACATATACTTAGGTTAGTGCCTAGTAGATAGTTATAGAGTGACTCACCTCGCTCATTAGTGTCAGTGCTGCCCCATTGGTTGTGATGGGCATTAGCGTCGCCGCCTAGCACGATGATATCGTCCCGTGGTTTTGTGTAACTCACGAACTCTCTAAAATTGTTTGATGGTAGTGGACCTTGGTGATCGTGAGCCAGATAGAATGATGCGAACCTGCAACCTCTACCCAGCCCCTCGACGCTTATCGCTGTCAGATCTCCGTCACTAAACTGGGGTAAGAGAAGAGCGTTAATATTTGATTTAACTAAAATACACGTTCGAAGTTTACCTTTACCTGTTGCGCTATAAAGCTTGTAAGTAGGGGTCCTCAAACCACAGATCCTATCTCCAGTGATCCACGACTCTTGAACCAGGACAATGTCTACTGCGCCTTTTGAGAGCTGCAGTAGTAGTGCGGCCGAAGAAGCAAATAAAGGGTAAGCCAGGAAAATTCTAGTTGAAATCATACTAGTCCAGGTGCAATGCTTTTTGGACTAGTATATTTCATACTAGTCATTTTTGGACTAGTTAATTTTATGGAAATTTTACTAGTCCAAGTTGAACTAGTATGGAACTGGTATTTTACAACTAGTATGAAACTGGTATTTCTTGACTAGTAGATAACTGGTATATTGTGGTCGAAATCTGACAATTGACATCTCGTAGGACATCAACACGTAAAAAATACCAGTTGCTTATATGGAAAAAAGACAGAACACTGACTAGTTGGGCCCGGTGCACCAACTAGTTGTAAAGTAGTTTTCAACTATTTGCTTTCTCTGCAGGGGTTGTAACTCAGTCCAAAGGAATACTTACAAATCGCTTATCCGGGTGGTCTTCGGTGCCAATAGCTAAAAATGGTTGCATCCACGACTCCTGGGTCTTAATTGCAAACTTCATTGTGATGTTTCTATGTTGCATCCAACTGGAGGGTATATTTTTTATTTCAAATTGTACCCATTGTCCTCTACCTCGAGGAATGCGTTGATGAGACTCTAGAAGTTTTTTTGAGTGAGTGAAATTTTGATTATTCGAACACCGAACCTCATGGTGAATGATAATTATCAGTTCAAATGGTCTACTAATCTTTTCTTTATTAAATTTTTGTTCTAGGATTTCAGGACTATGCTCACGGATCCAGGCATAGCCGCGTACGTATAAATGTATTATAGCGTGTACTATGCTCAAATAATTTGGAACTAATTTAATATTTGATACTTCCCATCTATGATTATTACCAACACGAGACACTGCAAGAAAAAAGTAAAAAAAAAAATTGTGACAAAAAGTTTAACTTATATAACCATATGTATTTGGTAGCCTTTTTTACTGAAACCTAAGCTCAAATGAAATTTGGTACTTATGTAGCTTAATTTTTATTTATTTAAGATCAGCTAAATCTCTTGCTGACACGTTGCCTCTTGTGCATTTATATTAAAGTGGACTTAAATTTTTTTTTGCAAACAAATTTTACCTACCGCCCACAGTGTATCGACTATATGGAGCCAGGTGGAAAAAAGTTATGTGACAGATTTTTGAAAAACACGGCTTATGTCAGAGGGGAATCCCTAAAAGACGTATTGGCAAAATTGCTTATCATTTACTTGTATACTTGCGTGAAAAACGGTGCATTTGTACGAACATTTGTGTAAAAAGCTAATTTGAACTAATATTTTAAAATGCATGTGGCGGTTAAACTCTTTGTTGCTTTTTTTGACTTGTAGTCTATTGCTGATTGTATGAAAATGTGTTTTTTCAGAAAAATTTACTTACGCGCTGCAGGAACCAGACAAGCCGACATATGTTTCGATGATACTGGAGTTACATCTCTTCAAGGACTTTTCTTCCCGGCATTGTGAGAGTCGAACTCACAACACTGTAGTGACTTGTATGCTAGAAGGTCTAGCACCTTAGGCCACTACCCAGCTTGAAGGTAAACCCTTCTCAGTGTCCATTTATGCATATATTTATACTTCCATATAGAACATTTCTTTAATTTCAATGCTAACTTATATGAAAGATTTGCGAATTTTTAGAACTTGGTGTGAAACCTATGAAAGAATTTTCATACTTAATTAAGCACTAATATTTTTCCACTTATAACATTTAAACTCTTTGTTGCTTTTTTTGACTAGTAGTAGCAATTTTCGGGATTGTATGAAAATGTGTTTTTTGAGAAAAATTTACCTACGCGCTGCAGGAACCAGACAAGCCGACATATGTTTCGATGATACTGGAGTTACATCTCATCAAGGACTTTTCTTCCCGGCATTGTGAGAGTCAAACTCACAACACTGTAGTGACTTGTATGCTAGAAGGTCTAGCACCTTAGGCCACTACCCAGCTTGAAGGTAAACCCTTCTCAGTGTCCATTTATGCATATATTTATACTTCCATATAGAACATTTCTTTAATTTCTTACTTATATGAAAGATTTGCGAATTTTTAGGACTTGGTGTGAAACCTATGTTAGAATTTTCATACTTAATTAAGCACGAATATTTTTCCATTTATAACATTTAAACTCTTTGTTGCTTTTTTTGACTTGTAGTCTATTGCTTAAATACCGACGGTATTTACAAGCAATTTTCGGGATTGTATGAAAATGTGTTTTTTGAGAAAAATTTACCTACGCGCTGCAGGTTAAACTTTATACATAAACTATAGGTTTTTTTACTAAATCTTTTCTCCGGAAGCCATGGAGCAGTCACGTGAATGTTTTTAACATTTACCTTTAATTTTTTCGTACTTTTTCTTTAAGAAAAGGCGCGATATTTTAAATTTGTTAGTTTATGAGTAAAAAAAAGATTGAGTACCCGTACACTATCTCGTAAACATACTTTTTATAAATTTTCTACATTTTCCGTTGTAAGTCTTATATCGTGCAAGTGTTTTTTTTTCTTAATTTACATCGTAACGGCTAAGTTCTTCGAAAAATACGTTGAACCTTTTTTGTGGAGAAGACTTTTCCCTACATTTTTCGCTTAACACGTTTTGGTCTAACTTTGTTGGGTAAAAACTTATTAGCATTAATTATTTCAATTGGGCCGAGTAAAAAACTTTTAATAATATTTTAATTGGAGCTTTTCGGCCGGGGTTTTTTTCTTTCTTAATAAAACAGCGTTTTATTGGATCATCCTACGCGTTTCGACGCATTTTTTGCGTCTTCATCAGGGATTTTTTTTTTTAGAAAAACGAAAAACAAGTACATCATAATTAATAGATATTTTTAGCCTGACATTAGAATTTTACAAATTTGACTAAAAATTGTTTTTTTCGTTAACAACTAATTATTTGTGAAATAACATTTTACATTTGGACATACATGCACTGACAAACTGAACACCCTTTGCTTTCACCAGTCAAACATCTATCAACATTAGACTATCTATTATTTTGTTAGGGTATCTAATTTTGGTAAGTATTGTTTTAGTGATTTTCTTATTTTCTTTTATGAACTTCTGGTCGCTCAAGGAGTTTACTTTATCTATAAAGTTAATAATAGTGTTCTTTTTTTGATTCCAAGGGTGATTAGATTGGTAATTAGTCATTCTTGATGATGCCACGGATTTTTTATACCAATTAGTTTTTATTTTATTGTCTATGTTGTGGATTTCCTTGTCTAGGAATGCAAGTTTATTACATTTTTCAGTTTTCAAAGTAAATTTCAATTTATTACGTTGTCCATTAAATATTCTTAAGCTGCCATTACCGATACTTATCATAGACTTGACTTGACTTGAGAACTGTCACTTAGCACTTAGAAAAATAACAAGAGAGCACACTAGCCAGTTTCAAATAAGCGTAAAAATTTACCCTCTCGAATTGCTTTTTAAAAGTAATTGTATCATTTTTTAATATAACTCTGTAAAAATTACCAACGCGTATTTTCGTGGCATTAGGTTTCGATGTTTTGAGCTTATCTATAACACTAGTTTGCAGCCAATACCAAGATATTCATGTATTTGGATGAATTGACACTGATATGCCGAGCACAAAACATAATTTTAAAATCTTTTGTATGGGTAAGTTTTCTAGATATCGGTAATTTTGTGTTTTTTCAGGTATCACTTAATTCAAAAATTATTTTCGCCAATGTTACAAAAGCGATGGACGCAAGCAATACCTCGTTCGAGAGGAAATCAAAATACGCTTCCAACGACGTACAATATGTAGGGGTGGCCCAAACCATCGCTGAACAATAGCTGGTCAAAGTCGGAATTTTGTCGAATTTCTACGATTTTTGAAAAATTTTGTTTTTGAAAATGTTTTTTTTTTATGCGAAGTTGTAAAAATCAGGAACTTTTTATTTTTTCTAATATTAGTGTGTATAATTACAAACACTTATAGCATAATATTACCAAGATCTAGTAAAAAGTGTATTTTTGGCGATTTTTTTTGTAACTTTCAACATCCCTACTTTTAATAGAATTTCAACAGGTCGATATCTGTATACTGCAGATACGAGTATTCAAAAAAACTCTTACTGTTAATCATTACTAAGCCAATAAAGTCCAAACTTTTGTTTGTTTATCTTTCTGTCTGTCTTTCTGTCTGTATGTTTGAGGTCGTATCACTCGAAAACTGCTGAATGGAATTAAATGAAACTTTCACCATTGCATTATTAGACGTTGAACTTAAAATTTAAGACATCCCTTATTTCGATAACTCCACCGGTTTCAGAGTTATCAACCAATACGTGGAGAAAGGGTGACCAAACATGAGTTCGTACAATATTCGTATATTGGTTTAATTCTATTCAGCAGTTTTCGAGTGATACGACCTCAAACATATAGGTAGAAAGACAGACAGAAAGATAGAAAGATAGACAAACAGACAGACAAAATTTCCAAAAACGGTTGATTTGGACTCTATTGGCTTAGTAATGATTAACACTAAGAGTTTTTTTTGAATATCTGCAATATACAGATATCGACCTGTTAAAATTCTATTAAAAGTAGGGATGTTGATCTTGGTAATATTATGCTTGGGTGTACCACAAAATCTACAAAATCAAATTCCACAAATCAAAATCCACAAAATCAAAATCCACAACACAAATAAGCAGTAGATTTGGTAAAATTGCACTTAAATGAAAATTCAGCTGTTGCTTTTAAAGTTACAGTAATTTTTGTCCACATGTTTGGTTCAAGTGCTATAAGACTATTACTAATTACTTTCTTATGAGTTTAATGAAGTCTTTCTGGCTCATTTCCATTCTACATGCTTTACAGAGTTACATTTTTAAATTTATTATTAAAAGAACAAAGCTAAACATCTTAGAAAATCTTGAAAAAGCGTAGTAGATTGTGGATTGCAGCGTAGCTTTTGCCTCTTAAAAATTTAGTAGATCTACATCAATCGCACTAAAGTCTGAAACCTGAAAAACAAGGAAGTTTATATTTATTTATGTTGCTTAAATTTATGTTTATTAATGTTATTGTGAGTACTGCATTTTTCTTTCTTTACTAATAAAATACTCATTAAATCGTTATACGTAAAATATCTCGAGTTTTACTTATAGACCAAGATCCCAGAGCCTAAAAGCGTCACTTATTTTATAATGGATGAAACCAATACCGATCGATAGTCCTCCCCGAATCTAGAAAGAGTGTGAAAATTTTAAAGCTGTACCTATGACAAGGGCCTAGGAATCGGGGGTCAAAGTCGCCAAAAAATTACCCTAACTTCACTTATTTAAAATGGATGATTTTCACATATTTGACGTAGATTACCACCCCGCGTCAGTATTAAGTGTTGTTAGACCCGTACCAGTGACAAGGCTCCAGCCAGACACCCCCAGTTCGCGGATTTTCCTATGGGAATTTATTCTGTTTTACTAATTTCACGCATTTGGGCCACTATGGCTGCTTTAACTACCCAATATTTTCCCATTTTTTGTAGAACACTACCCTCAAGTAGTATCAGGAATTTTTAGACTTCGTCCCATGGAAAAAAATTCAGCCAGACACCTCAAAACTCGGGAAATTTCACTAATTTTTACTGCGCTTTCACATGTTTAAGCGGATTTGACCAACTTTGGCCTCTTTTAAATAACAGATCTTTACACATGTGTCGTAAAATGCTACCCTTAAGTAGAATCAAGCATTTCTAGACATCATCCCATGGAAAAAACTTCAGCCAGACACCTGAAAGTTCGAGAACTTTTATTTTCCTATTAATTTGCTTTCTCTTGTTTGTCCCACTTTTACTAATTTTAAATGATAGATCTTTTCACATGTGTCGTAGGACACTACCCTTAAGTAGTTTCAGTAATTTTTAGACCTCGTCCCATGGCAAAAACTTCAGCCAGACACCTCAAAACTCGGGAAATTTCACTAATTTTTACTGCGCTTTCACATGTTTAAGTGGATTTGACAAACTTTGACTACTTTTAAATACCATATCTTCACACATGTGTCGTAAAATGCTATCCTTAAGTAGAATCAAGCATTTCCAGACATCATCCCATGGCAAAAACTTTAGCCAGACACCTAAAAGTTCGGGAAATTTTATTTTCCTATTAATTTGCTTTCTCTTGTTTGTCCCACTTTTACAACTTCTAAACGACGGATCTTTTCAGATGTTTTGTAGGACACTACCCTTAAGAAGTTTCAGTCATTTCTATACTTCGCCCCATGGCAAAAACTTCAGCCAGACACCTCAAAACTCGGGATTTTCACTAATTTTTACAGAGATTTCACTTGTTTCAGCAGGTTTCTCCAACTTTGTCCACGTTTAAACGGCGGATCTTTACACACGTGTCGTATAACACTACCCTTAAACAGTATCAGGCGTTTCTGGACTTCATTCCATGAAAAAAACTTAAGCCAAACAACCCAAAGCACGGGGACTTTTCATCATTTTTAATGTGCTTTCACATGGTCAAATGGGTTTACTCAACTTTGGCTGCTTTTAAATGGCGGATCGTTCCAAATGTATCGTATAACACTACTATTAACTAATATTAGGCATTTTTAGACTTCGCTCCATGACAAAAACTTCAGCCAGACACCTCAAAGCTGAGGAAATTTCATAATTCTTGCTGCTAATTCACATGTTTAACTGCGTTGCTCTAACTTTGGCTGCTTTGAAAGGGCAGATAATTTCACATGTGTCATAGAAGACCACCCTTACTTTTTGACTTCGCCCCATGTCAAAAACTTCAGCCAGACACCTCAAAACTGAGGAATTTTTATAATTCTTACTGCATTTTCACATGTCTAAGCGAGTTTGTCCAACTTTGGCTGTTTTTGAAAGGCAGATCTTTGCACATGTGTCGTGGAACACTATCTCCAAGTAGTATCAGGCATTTTTATACTTCATCCCATGGAAAAAACTTCAGCCAGACACCTCAAGCCTGAGGAATTTTCATAGTTCTTACTGCTTTTTCACATGTTTAATCGGGTTGGTCCAACTTCGTCTGCTCTTAGAGAGCGGATCTTTTCACATGTGTCATAGAAGACCACCCTTAAGTGGTATCAGTTACTTTTAGGTTTCGCCTCATGTCAAACACTTCAGCCAGACACCTCAAAACTGAGGAATTTTTATAATTTTTACTGCACTTTCACATGTTTAACCCAGTTTGTCCAACTTTGGCTATTTTTGAAAGGCAGATCTTTACACATGTGTCGTGGAACACTATCTCCAAGTAGTATCAGGTATTTTTAGACTTCAGCCCATGGAAAAAACTGCAGCCAGACACCTCAAGGCTGAGGAATTTTCATAGTTCTTACTGCTTGTTCACATGTTTAATCGGGTTGGTCCAACTTCGGCTGCTTTTAAAGAGCAGATCTTTTCATATATGTCATAGAAGACCCCCTTAAAGAAGTATCGGGTATTTTTATACTTCGTCCCATGTCAAAAACTACAGTCAGACACCTCAAAACTGAGGAATTTTCATAATTCTTACTGCGATTTCACAGGTTTAAGCGAGTTGGTCCAACTTTTGCTGTTCGTAAAGGGCATATCTACACACATGTGTCATAGAAGACCACCTTAAAGAAGCATCGGGTATTTGTATACTTCGCCCCATGTCAAAAACTACAGCCAGACACCTCAAAACTGAGGAATTTTCATAATTCTTACTGCGATTTCACAGGTTTAAGCGAGTTCCCTGCAGCGAAACCTCAAACTAATCAGAAAAATACTAGTATACAACTATAATTTTCTGGCAGAACTCATACTAGTCAGGAAATATCCATTTCATACCAGTAACAAATAGAATTTTCCGGCTGAACCCATACTAGTCAGGAAATATCCATTCCATACTAGTATACAACTAGATTTTTCTGGATTAAATTATACCAGTTGAAAAAAACAAAATTCATTCGTTTGGTTTTCTCTTTTAATTCATAGATACTTTTTCGTGATAGGGTAAATACAAATAGCCGCTGCTTTCTTAAGAATAAACATGAAAATAAAGTCAAATGATAAAATAAAGGGTAAGCCAGGAAAATTCTGGTTGAAATCATACTAGTACAGGTTAAAAGCCTTTTTGACTAGTATATTCCATACTGGTCCTTTTTGGACTAGTTAATTTTTTGGAAATTATACTAGTCCAGGATGAACTAGGATGGAACTGGTATCTTACAACTAGCATGAAACTGGTATTTCCTGACTAGTAAATAACTGGTATATTCTGGTCGAAATCTGACAATTTGCATCTTGTAGGACATCAACACGTAAAAAATACCAGTTGCTTATATGGAAAAAAGACAGAACACCGGGCCCAACTAGTCAGTGTTCTGTCTTTGTTCCATATAAGCCCGGTGCACCAACTAGTTGTAAAGTAGTTTTCAACTAGTTGCTTTCGCTGCAGGGTAGCGACATAAGAGTGACACTGTCTGAAATGCAACAAATTCCACATCTGAACACTTTGTATGGGCTGAACTGTTCTAATTTGCTTGATCATGTCCTATGGAGAGATCAATTGCGAAAAAAAACTCGAGCTTTGAGGTGTTTGGATGTTGTTTTGGTCATGGGAAGATCTCCAAAAATGCCTGATACCACTTAAGAGTTGCGTTCGACGACACATGTGTAAATATTCGCCTTTTAAAAATAGTCAAAGTTGGACAAACCTGCTTAAACAATCGAAAGCACAGTAAGAATTATGAAAACTACCCAGATTTAAGGTGTCTGGTTAAAGTATTTGTCATAAGGCGAAGTCTAAAAGTACCTGGTACCACGTAAGGGTGGTCCTCTATGTCACATTGAAAATATCTGCTCTTTAAAAGCAGCCAGAGGTAGACCAACCATCTCAAACATGTGAAAGCGCAGTAAGAATTATAAAAATTTCTCAGTTTTGAGGTGTCTGGCTGTAGTTTTTGACATGGGCGAAGTATAAAAAATAGCCGATCCTTCTTTAAGGGGTTCTTCTATGACACATGTGAAAAGATCTGCTCTTTAAAAGCAGCCGAAGTTGGACGAACACGCTTAAAACTTTGAAATCGCAGTAAGAATTATGAAAATTCCTCAGTTTTGAGGTGTCTGGCTGAAATTTTTGACATGGGGCAAAGTATAAAAAATACCCGATACTTCTTTAAGGTGGTCTTCTATGACACATGTGTGAAGATATGCCCTTTACGAACAGCAAAAGTTGGACCAACTCGCTTAAACCTGTGAAATCGCGGTAATAATTATGAAAATTCCTCAGTTTTGAGGTGTCTGACTGTAGTTTTTGACATGAGGCGAAGTATAATAATAGCCGATCCTTCTTTAAGGGGGTCTTCTATGACACATGTGAAAAGATCTGCTCTTTAAAAGCAGCCGAAGTTGGACCAACCCGATTAAACATGTGAAAAAGCAGTAAGAACTATGAAAATTCCTCAGGCTTGAGGTGTCTGGCTGAAGTTTTTTCCATGGGATGAAGTATAAAAATGCCTGATACTACTTGGAGATAGTGTTCCTCGACACATGTGCAAAGATCTGCCTTTCAAAAACAGCCAAAGTTGGACAAATTCGCTTAAACATGTGAAAGTGCAGTAAGAATTATAAAAATTCCTCAGTTTTGAGGTGTCTGGCTGAAGTTTTTGACATGGGGCGAAGTCAAAAAGTACCTGATACCACTTAAGGGTGGTCTTCTATGACACATGTGAAATTATCTGCCCTTTAAAAGCAGCCAAAGTTAGACCAACGCAGTTAAACATGTGAATTCGCAGCAAGAATTATGAAATTTCCTCAGCTTTGAGGTGTCTGGCTGAAGTTTTTGTCATGGGGCGAAGTCTTAAAATGCCTAATATTAGTTAATAGTATTGTTATACGATACATTTGTAGCGATCCGCCATTTAAAAGCAGCCAAAGTTGGGTAAACCCATTTGAACATGTGAAAGCACAGTAAAAATGATGAAAAGTTCCCGTGCTTTGGGTTGTTTGGTTCAAGTTTTTTTCATGGAATGAAGTCCGGAAATGCTTGATACTGTTTAAGGGTGGTGTTATACGATACATGTGTAAAGATCCGCCGTTTAAACGTGGACAAAGTTGGAGAAACCTGCTGAAACAAGTGAAATCTCTGTAAAAATTAGTGAAAATCCCGAGCTTTGAGGTGTCTGGCTGAAGTTTTTGCCATGGGGCGAAGTATAGAAATGACTGAAACTTCTTAAGGGTAGTGTCCTACGAAACATCTGAAAAGATCCGTCGTTTAAAAGTTGTAAAAGTGGGACAAACAAGAGAAAGCAAATTAATAGGAAAATAAAAGTTCCCGAACTTTGAGGTGTCTGGCTGAAATTTTTGCCATGGGATGATGTCTGGAAATGCTTGATTCTACTTAAGGGTAGCATTTTACGACACATGTGTGAAGATCTGCTATTTAAAAGTAGTCAAAGTTTGTCAAATCCACTTAAACATGTGAAAGCGCAGTAAAAATTAGTGAAATTTCCCGAGTTTTGAAGTGTCTGGCTGAAGTTTTTGCCATGGGACGAGGTCTAAAAATTACTGAAACTACTTAAGGGTAGTGTCCTACGACACATGTGAAAAGATCTATCATTTAAAATTAGTAAAAGTGGGACAAACAAGAGAAAGCAAATTAATAGGAAAATAAAAGTTCTCGAACTTTCAGGTGTCTGGCTGAAGTTTTTTCCATGGGATCATGTCTGGAAATGCTTCATTCTACTTAAGGGTAGCATTTTACGACACATGTGTAAAGATCTGTTATTTAAAAGAGGCCAATGTTGGTCAAATCCGCTTAACATGTGAAAGCGCAGTAAAAATAGTGAAATTTCCCGAGTTTTGAGGTGTCTGGCTGAAGTTTTTGCCATGGGACGAAGTCTAAAAATTCCTGATACTACTTTAGGGTAGTGATCTACAAAAAATGGGAAAATATTGGGTAGTTAAAGCAGCCAAAGTGGCCCAAATGCGTGAAATTGGTAAAACAGAAAAAATTTCTATAGGAAAATCCGCGAACTGGGGGTGTCTGGCTGGAGCCTTGTCACTGGTACGGGTCTAACAACACTTGATACTGACGCGGGGTGATAATCTACGTCAAATATGTGAAAATCATCCATTATAAAATAAGTGAAGTTAGGGTCATTTTTTGGCGACTTTGACCCCGGATTCCTAGGCCCTTGTCATAGGTACAGCTTTAAAATTTTCACATTCTTTCTAGATTCGGGGAGGACTATCGATCGGTATTGGTTTCATCCATTATAAAATAAGTGACGCTTTTAGGCTCTGGGATCTCGCTCTATTAATTTTGATATAAAAAATACAAAATTCCACATTTCCTGTGTGAAATAAATTCAAATTAGGTTTAAAAGGGCTGCTCCCTAATCAATTTATTCAGCGGATCCCGCCAGAGAGTATTGAATGAGGCACTAATTAAAATTTGTATTATGCACACTGTTTTTTGAAAAATAAACATTTGAGGTTTTTTGAAATTTCCAGGCGTCTGACATTTTACTTTGCACTTTCCAGTACAATGATACTATCTTTTTACTTTTCAACGTTGCACAACTCTGGTCATAAGGTCAGTTGTTGCATTAGCGCTTTCAACTCAACGCGCTTATATCAACTTGATAGGTTATTAAAACCTTTATATTAAGTCGCTTTCTTGTTTGCACTACCTTTTTCATACGAAATTTCGGAATCTTGCAAAGTCTTTTTAGGTAGCTTCCCGTTGAGCTAGACACTTGAAACTTGGAACATAGTTCGGAGCTCCGTGACAATGCAATGTGAACGAAAACAGTATCCGCTAGGTGGCGCACGGATCAAGAAATACGGTAAATTCCTTTAAAAATTGAAATTTTTGGACGCATAATTGAGGAACTTCCCGGTAAGCTAGATTATTGAAAATTTGCATACATATGAACAATTGAAGACAATACAAACTGTTGAACAAGAAATTCCGCTAAAGGTCACAACGGTCGAGATAATTACAAACAATATTAAAAGACTCCTGCAATTTTGCCATCGGGTTTTAGTAACTTCCAGATTAGTTAGAGACTTGAAACTTTACAAATTTGTCACAACCCGATGACAATGCAATCCCCTATCAAAACAATTCCGGTAGGTGGCGCACGGATCGAGATATTTCGAAAATTAATTTGAAGTTGAGAATTTTGTGTTCGACTTTTCACCAACTTCCAGGTAACCTAGGAACTTGAAACTTGGAATTAAATTGAGGCAACAGTGACACTACAAATAGTAAAAATCAAAATTCCGATAGATTGCACGCTGGTCTAAATAATTGCAAACGTTTAAAAAAAATTAAAAGACTCCTGGACTTTTGCGATCCATTTTTAGTAACTTCCAGATTAGTTAGAAACTTAAAACTTTACACATTTGTCACAACCCGATGACAATGCAATCCCTCATCAAAACAATTCCGCTACGTGGCGCACGGATCAAGAAATACGGTAAATTCCTTTAAAAATTAAAATTTTGGGACGCATATTTGAGGAACTTTCCGGTAAGCTAGATTATTGAAAATTTGCATACATATGAACAATTGAAGACAATACAAACTGTTGTGAAAGAAATTCCGCTAGATGTCACACTGGTCGAGATAATTACAAAAAAAAAACAAGTAAGGAAGGCTGTCTTCGGCTGTGCCGAAGGCTATATACCTTTCATGAATAAGCGTCACTGTTCGACATTCTAAAAAAGAAATAGTTACGAAATTTCACTTTCCTACCTCTTTAATTACAGGAGTTACACCCCAAAATCCGTTTATCGGAACAATCGGTAGTATGGGGGCTATGTGAAATATTAATCCCATCTCGATGATTTTCAACGGCGATATTTCTTATATAAAACAAACAATTCTCACAAAATTTCACGTTCCTGCCTCTTTAATTACAGGAGTTACAGCCCAAAATCCGTTTATCGTAACAATAGGTTGTATGGGAGCTATATGTAATATCGGTCCGATCTTGCTGGTTCCGACAAATGATACCTATATTAGAAAATAGTGTCGCATACAAAATTTCAGCCAAATATCTCAAAAACTGAGGGACTAGTTTGCGTTCAAACAGACAGACAGACAGACGGACATGGCTAAATCAACTCATCTCGTCATCCTGATCATTTCGGTATGCTTATTGATGGGTCCATCTCTTCTTCTTCTCATACTTACAAACATCGGACCAAAGTTATAATACCATTTCATGTTCATGAAAGGTATAATTAAAAGACTCCTGGACTTTTGCGATCGATTTTTAGTAACTTCCAGATTAGTTAGAGACTTGAAACTTTACACATTTGTTACAACCTGAAGACAATATTATCCCTCATCAAAACAATTCCGGTAGGTGGCGCACGGATCGAGATATTTCCAAAACTATTTTTCTGGTAATCTGGGAACTTAATAAAACTAATTTGAAGTTGAGAATTTTGTGATCGACTTTTGACCAACTTCCAGGTAGCCTAGGAACTTGAAACTTGGCATTAATTTGAGGCAATATTGACACTACAAATAGTAAAAATCAAAATTCCGATAGATGGCACGCTGGTGTTTATAATTGGAAATCTTAAAAAAAAAAATTCAGGTTAGTTAGAAACCTGAAACTTGATACATTTGTCACAACCCGATGACAAGGCAATCTCTCATCAAAAAATTCCGGTAGTTGGCGCACATATCAAGATATTTCCAAAACTATTTTTCTGCTAATCTGGGAACTTCAAGCTTAGCATTTAGTTAAAAGAACCGTGACAGTACCATATTAAAAAATCAAATTTGAGATAGGAATCACCAAAACTAAAAATAAAATAATAAAAAGATGATAAGGACGTGTGGCACTCGGGGACTGCCGCCGTAAACCTATTGCATATTATCAACTTATGCCAGGCTCCTACGCAGTAGTGGGGGTTTTGAAAGAAAGAAAACAAATTTTTTACATTTATATGACATGATATGACATCACATGATATGATATCATATGATATGACATCATGTGATCTGACATCATATGATATGACATCATATGATCTGACGTCATATGATATGACATCACATGATATGACATCATATGATATAACATCATATGATCTGACATCATATGATATGACATCACATGATATGGCATCATGTGATATGACATCACATGATATGACATCATATGATAAGATATCATATGACATGACATCATATGATATGACATCACATGATATGACATCATATGATATGACATCACATGATATGGCATCATGTGATATGACATCACATGATATGACATCATATGATATGACATCACATGTAATGACATCATATGATATGATCTGACATCATATGATATGACATCATATGATCTGACGACATATGATATGACATCACATGATATGACATCATATGATATAACATCATATGATCTGACATCATATGATATGACATCATATGACATGACATCATATGATATGACATCACATGATATGACATCATATGATATGACATCACATGTAATGACATCATATGATATGACATCATATGATCTGACATCATATGATATGACATCATACGATCTGACGTCATATGATATGACATTACATGATATGACATCATATGATATAACATCATATGATACGACATCATATGATCTGACATCATATGATATGACATCATATGATATGACATCATATGATCTGACCTGGTAAGTCTACCATCGACCAGATTTTCACGATACGCCAAATCCTGGAGAAGACCCATGATAAAAGAGTCGACACACACCATCTCTTTGTCGATTTCAAAGCCGCTTTTGACAGCGCAAAAAGGAGTTGCCTGTATGCCGCCATGTCTGAATTTGACTTCCCTGCAAAGCTTATACGGCTATGATATGACATCAAGTGATATAACATCATACGATATGAAATCAAATGATATAACATCATACGATATAACATCGTATGATAAGACATCACATGATATGTCATCATATGATATGACATCATATGATATGACATCATATGATATGACATCATATGACATGACATCATATGATATGACATCATATGACATGACATCATATGACATGACATCATATGACATGACATCATATGACATGACATCATATGACAAGACATCATATGATATGACATCACTGATATGACATCATATGATATGATATAATATGACATGACATCATATGATATAACATCACTTGATATGACATAATATGATATGACATCACATGATATGACATCACATGACATCATATGATATGACATCACATGACATCATATGATATGACATCACATGACATCATATGATATGACATCACATGACATCATATGATATGACATCATATGATATGACATCATATGATATGACATCATATGAAATGTCATCATATGATAAGACATCATATGATATGACATCATATGACATGACATCATAAGATATGACATTACATGATATGACATCATATGATATGACATCATATGATATGACAACATATGGTACGACATTGACATCATACGATATGACATCATATGATATGACATCGTATGATATGACATCACATGATATGTTATCATATGATTTGATAACATATGATATGGCATCACATTATATGACATCATATGACATGACGTCACATGATATAACATCATATGATATGACATCATATGATATGACATACTTCTCACATCTTACATCTTACACCCCCATCCATACATCTTACATCGTACAGCCCCTACCCATACCTCTCACATCTTACATTTTACACCCCCACCCATACCTCTTAGATCTTACATCTTACAAACCTTCCCCCTCCCCCCCACCCATACCTCTTACATCTTACATCTTACTCTTACTGTTACTCTTACATCTTACATCTTACTCTTATGCGTAACTTTTTATTTATTGCCCCCAGCGCAAAGATGTTTACACATCAATAAATAGATCTAATTTTATGTATTCGGTTTTTCGAACCTTTTTATCTGTTCCGGTTTTTTTTTTTTATGTGCCAAGCCCGCGATAAAATCTATGCAATAGCTTAAAATTTTTAAAGAAAACCTTTATATGAATGCTGTCAAAAAGCCTCAGCAAATTTGTCGTTAAACAAATTGCAATTAATAGACTTTAAATGTTATGTCGATAACCGATCTTCTCATTAGGTTCTCAGAAATTGTTTGCCTTAGTTTGGAAACACTCCACCTTTATATTTTCAAATCTCAAAAATATATTACAATTGGTATGACTAAAATTTGAAAACCAAAAACACCGAAACCATGTCTTTGTTTAACGACAAATTTGCTGAGGCTTTTTGGCAGCATTCATATAAAGGTTTTCTTTAAACAAATTTTATCAATTTTTATTTTTTGTTGTTGTTTCCCATGTATTTTGACGACCTAGCCAGCGTTTTCCCTGATGTCGGGAAAACGAAAACACGGCTTATAATAAAATTTATGGGCACAATTTAAGGTAAGTTCAAAACAAGCGCAGCTTTCATTAGGCTGGTTAGCGCTGATCACCGCTGAATTTGACAGCTAGCTGTGTAAAATACGTCATTAAAGCCGCTAACCTGGTTGCAGACTTTCTTGAAAACGCCCCTAAAAGAGAAAAAAAACACAAAAAATATTTCCCCAGTTTAATGCTAATAAATATATAACGAAGTATGTAGATGATATTTTCGCCATTGTGAAGGTTAAGGACGTAGATGAAATTCTAAAGCAACCATTAGCGTTACTTAGCATAGACTTGACTTGACTTGGGAACTTCCACTTAGCGTTATGTTACATGAAGTTTGCATGTAATCGATTACCCTACTTGACTTAGAAATCTGATGAGTTTTGATTTTCTACGTAACCCAGTGGGAAAAGGTAATGTTTGGTAATGTATAAAGTAATACAGTAGTCGCTCACAAATTAGAACTCTCAGTAATTAGAATTTCCAGAAATTAGAATCAACTTTTTGAATACATTACACGCTCTGAAATTAGAATTCTAATTTGCGAGATTATTTTGTTTTTTGTTGCAAAATGAGATATAAATAGGGGAATCCCCAATTTATTCATGTTACCCTCGGTAGTCGTTGGATTTTCGTCGCTATCTGTACAGTTTTTGTCAGTTTTTGTTTGAATTCGATACGCGTGCACGTGTTTCGCCATTGTTTTCTTAAAAGTCAAAGTCGTTCGCTGAAATGCCAAATAAACGTAAGAAAAATACTTTGTCTTTGGAAACCAAAGTGCAGATCTTGGAAAAGCTTGACCAAGGTATTCAAGGGAAGCGGTTAGCCCTAGAATATGATGTGGCGCCATCTGCAATCACCTATATCAAATCTATGAAATCATAAATTTTAAGCGCTGTTTCTAATACCTATCAAGAGGCTAAAAAAAGTCATTGCATATCGCTGAATACCCAAAAATGGAAGCAACTCTTTATGAGTGGTTTTTCAATCAACGCGAAAAAAGTGTACATTAACTGGGCCAATACTAAAGGAGAAAGCCAAACAAATATTTAAAGTGGAATATCCCGATAAAGATGAAAGTTCTTTTGGCGTTTTAGCTACGAAGTTTTTGATTAATTTTTGGCTGTTTTAATGTATTTTTATCGATCTCTTATGTGTTTTGATAAAAGAAATATATTTACTGTAATTGGAGTTTTTGTTTTTTGGACCTTTTTTGACTTAGCGCATAAATACATATATGTATATTGGATTTTTACCTTATGTTTTCTCGTTTTTATGAATAAAATTGAATAAGACAAAATTTCATTGTAGTTTTTCAATGCAAATTGACTTAAATTTTAAGGTTTTATTGAAATAAAAAATGTCCAGGAATTAGAATTTTTCATAAATTAGAATCACCCTAAAAACAAAGTGATTCTAATTTGTGAGCGTCTACTGTATATATCGCCTATAAAATTTTTTATGTATAATGGAATTCATAAGAAAAGTAATGTTTTTGAAAACTAAAACCTTACGAAATACATTACAGGGGAAAATTTTTTTAAATATTTGTGCATGTGTTACTTTGCTCATGCTTCTTTTCATGGATGAAAAAGGTAATGCATTACCTACTTTCCCACTGGGAAGTTCTAAGTTTACTGAGCGCCGTGAGAGAACTGCGTGATGCCATACCTTTTTGTTACACAGTTTAAATTAAATCTTCCAAATATTCCATAGTGATAAGATTTTTTGGATGTATATTATTCATATAGCAGCCGCAAAACTAGCTGTCAAATAAATTATATTCAAATTAGGCCAACCAAAAAATTTTTTTTTCCTCCCAAAATTCTTTATAGTTTTGTTTGGGCATTGAGTATATACTGATTACACTAGTTTAAAAATAATTAATTTGAAAAAATACCAAGATATTCATGTATATGGATGAATTGGCACTAATATGCCGACCACAAAACATATTTTTCAAATTTTTTGTATGGGTTTGTTTGCGAGATATCGGTAATTTTGTGTTTTTCCAGGTATCACTTCATTCAAAAATTATTTTCGCCAATGTTACAAAGCGATGGACGCAATCAATACCTCGTTCGAGAGGAAATAAAAATACGCTTCCAACGAAGTATAATATGTAGGGGTGGTCCAAACAATAGCTGGTCAAAGTCGGAAATTTGTCGAATTTTTACGATTTTTTTAAAAATTTTGATTTTGAAAAAGCTTGTAAAACACAGGAACTCTTTATTTTTTCTAAAATTGGCGTGTATAATTACCAACACTTTAAGCATAATGGGAGTGCCATAAAATCCACACAAAAAATCCAAAGTCACAAAATCCACAGCTAAAAAAACATCCACAAAATCAAAATCCACCAAATCCCCAAAAAAAAATCCAAAGTCACAAAATCCACAGCTAAAAAAACATCCACAAAATCAAAATCTACAAAATACACACGTTTTCTTAAAAGCAGTATCACAAAATCCACAAACACAAAATCCACAATCTTTTTAATCAATTATTTAAGTATTCCAGATATTCCCTCCGAGCACAGATTATGAAAATAGGATGATATAGAAGAGAAATGCAAAAAAAAAGTTTGACTTTTGCAAAAACTGAGAGCGCTACACCAAAAACCACGATTTTTAAAAATATTTTATGATGGATTTAGTTCCGTAAGCATAAAAATTTATGGGGTTTCGAGAGCAACAATGGTTTTATCCATGTATCTTATGTAGAATTAACCGCTGAAGCGAATGGCATAATCCCTCTTTTGGTACGACCTATGTGGAAGTTACAGACGTCGCCTAAAGTGACAAATTCAGTTTTTTTTTTTTGATTTTCAGATTTATTCCTTAGGATTTTTTCGAAATCGGTAATTTTATTAAAATTTATATACCAGGAGAAATGGGCAGTTAAATTAAGCTTTAAAAAAGGTATTTTGATTGTAAATCCAACAAAAATTAACGGAGTTACTTAAGTTTAAACAAAATTTCAAAACCAATTTTTTTTTTTTTAATTTTTTGTTTTAAAATACGAGAAAAAATGGACAGTTAAGTTTACCCTAGTTTTAATTCAAATCGAAATAAAATTGGACAGTGTCATTTTATTCAAAGAAATTTTTGGACTGCAACTTTGTCCATAATCGGGTAAGTGCAGCATGGCGAATTTAACTTTCAAATTTGGCAGACATTGTCAAAAAAGTACTACTTATTATTACAAAAGTGTGTTATTATAAGGCCTTATTAAACCGCGACCATTTACACGATCGATTGTGTGTCAAAGGTGTGTTAATATTTACAATGAATAACCAGGAAAACATTAGTACCTTCTTAATCGGTAAGCTTTATTAAATTAAATCAAATACCCATGCTAAAAAGTGTGTTAAACTATAAAACATACATAATTTAACTATAGACAAACCCATTCGCGCTTTCTTGAAAACATTTTTACCTACTCGGGAGCATGTATTGCGTCGTTTAATCGGTTGGAAAACAATTGCACAGTGAATGAAAGTATTTTTCACGTCGTCGGAGAGTTAGTAAATATTTGGTATCGATTCGGTATTGTTACTATGTCAAATACATCTGTGAAATATAACGTCTACAAACTCTTCGCTCAATACGATAGCATTAAGAAAAACCGGTTTGATAAAAAAGTCAAGAGGCAAGAGCTTAGGGAATCGAAATTTAAATCCGAGAAAGCCCAACTCTTCGACATATCTGCTAAAGGTTAGTATTCAGTGTTTAGTTTTATAGGATACTATAAATTTTTTTGATATCAGATGCATTACAAAAAATTACAAATGCGAATACAAGAGAGTTTTTAAAGAGCCATGCAGACATTCCCGGAAATATCAAAAAAATTGAGGCTTTGAGTAAAAAATTACGCTTGGAGGCAGCTCACTTACCAAGCAATATGATTAAATCTGTTGCTGTTGTAAGTATGCCAGTAAATGTTGAGGAAGCTTGCACTGTGTTTGACTCTAAACATGAGGTGTTTAAAAAGAAGAAACTCGTTCAAACAAATCGTGGTAGGAAAATTGAAGTCGTTAATGGCAACGTTACTTCGACAATTGATCGTTTCGGAATAAGTAATCAAACTGCAATGATGTTGGTGTCCGCTACTCTTGATGCAGCAGGTCACGACATTACGAAAATCGCTCTTTAATATCTAGAGATGTAAAGACGCATTTTGATTTTGGTGAAGCTGTTTTAACTGTGCATTTCGAGGAAAAAAAAATGAATGATTACACTGGTGGGGTCGATAGGCAAAATGCTACGGTAAATAGGTTGGCGTGCGTGATAACGTGCGAATCCGGACTTAAGGTACTTGCTATACCAAAGATAGTCGATGGCACCGGGAAAACGATTGCCACCTGCATGTTTGATAAAAAATAAACGCGGTATGTTTCGACACAACAAGTGCAAATACTGGGCAGCGTAACGGTAGTACATTCATTTTGGAGAGAATGCTAGATAGAGAAGTTTTGTTCTTAGCATGTCGCCATCACATTTCAGAACTTTTGTTAAAAAAGGCATTCAAATTAACCTTGGAATGTTCTTCAAACGGACCAAATATTAATATCTTTCAAAGATTCCAAGATGCATGGAAAACTCTGAAAACTGATCCCGTAAAAATTTATCAAAACTCGGCGCTACATTACACCTATATTAAGCATCATTTTCCTGAGCGTATTCGAAAAGACCTGGTCCAATTTGCCACCATGCAATTGAACACAAATCACTCCAGAGCCGATTTCAAAGATTTCTCTCACATGGTCTTATTATTTCTTGGAGAGATGCCATTAAACTCGAAGGGCTCATTTCTAAAAACAAAGGTACCGGGAGCAGTGTCGCGGTCACGGTTCATGGCAAAAGCCATCTACTGCCTTAAGATTTACCTATTTCGGGACCAATTCAATTTAACAGGTGACTTTATTCCCCACGACTTCTAGTTTTAACAGGTAATTTTAACACCATTTCCTTATTTTGCAGCGAAAGAGCCTACGGGACTTGAACGTGTTTATTGCCACCATATACATGAAATACTGGTTTCGATGTTCTCTACCAACTGCTTCTCCTATGCTTGAAGTAGCTCTTATTAAAAATTTGGTCGAATATGGTAGCATTAATCATGTTATTTCAAGAGGAGTTTTGAGTGTATTCAGTCGCCACTTGTGGTACGTGTCAGAAACCCTCATCGGTCTCGCGTTTTTCGACAGAAATGTATGTAATGAAATGAAAAAGCGAATGGTTGCTGCATTAAACTTAAGCGATAAAGACGAATGTTCG
Organism: Campiglossa producta; assembly: GCA_964058755.1. Taxonomy (NCBI): domain Eukaryota; kingdom Metazoa; phylum Arthropoda; class Insecta; order Diptera; family Tephritidae; genus Campiglossa; species Campiglossa producta. The sequence continues at coordinate 34,134,365 of CAXKVI010000006.1, read as the reverse complement.
AAGAGGTCGAAGATTGTTTTGGACCCAATAAATACTTCCGAGTTAAACCTTGAGTGTTTTGTTACGACAAAAACGAATACATTTTTTGACGCTTTATTTTTGGATCCAATGGATAAAATCAACTGTAAGCAGTTTCTGCAAAATGATCCCAGTTGCTGGATAAACGACGAAAATTACCTTCATACCTACAAAAACATATACAAAGTAAAAAAAATATTTGATTACCCAACATTGAACCCGCAACCCCCAAATTGCTGTCCAGTACTCTACCACTCGACCACATATGTCTTGTAATTTCAGCGCTAAAAGAGTAATATATACGCGACAAAAAAATCAACATTTTATTGTTTCCAACAGAGTGGGCAAAGCAGAGGTTATAATTTTTTTTAGTTTTATCAAGTTATGGACAGAAATCATTCATTCATTAATATGTATATGTGGTAAAACTCCAAATAATTACCAACAAAATGATTAAGTTATTACGAACTATTTTTTATTACACATAAAATATTTATATATAGTCAATTCCATATTACAATATAATTAAATTTAGAAATTTATGTTCAGCGGTCGACTCGTACGCGGAGGCTGACTTCTTGTGATTCTCACTTGCCAATCGTGGGTAGAAAACTGCAGAGAGTTAGCGAAAGAGCCAAACCGGTTATGTGGTTGACACCACATGTCCCCCCTTCTTGGAAAAGAAAAGGTGTGCTCGTAATTATGCAATTAATATTTTGCCAACGAGATTTTCTAAAAATGAGAAAAGAAAAACAAGCACATATTAGGTAGCAAAGCGTACGGATTTTACGTAAGTAGCCGGTTTGTTTTTTGTTGTTTGACAGGCAACGATTGGTTGTGCTTGTTGCTGATCCAGATCCTCGACAAGGAGGTACAACGGTTTGAGCCGATCAACAGATATCGGTGTATTTTTGCCTCGAACATTTACAATAAAATATTTGTCGTGTTTTTCAATGACCGGGTATGGGCCATCATAGGGTGTGGCAAACGACTGACGAATGTGGTCAAGCCTGAAAAAAACATGAGAGGTGCTGGCTAGATCTTTGAAAACAAATACGTGTTTGCGAATCGGTAGTCGATGGGTGCAAAAATTCGCCTGGAAAGCGTATGGGTTCACCAAAAACAAGCTCAGCTGGTGTTGCGCCGGTATCCTCTTTCCAAGCTGCTCTAAGCCCTAAGAGGACTACAGGTAAAGCGTCAAACCACGCTGGTCCATGGCACAATAAGGCGGCCTTTAATTGCCTGTGTAAACGCTCGACCAACCCATTTGATTGTGGGTGGTAAGGTGTTGTTTTCAAATGTTTACTGCCCAGTATTTGAGTGAGTTGATAAAACAAATCTGACTCAAATTGTCTTCCAAGATCCGAAGTGATTTTCAGCGGTATGCCGAAAAATGAAATCCAACCAGTTACTAGACTGCGCGCTACTGTTTGCGATGTGCCGTTCTCTGTCGCGATTGCTTGAGGAAATCGTGTAAACCTGTCTACAATTGTGAGACATTGGGTAAATCCACCCGAAGCGGGTAGCGTAACCAAGTCGATGTGAATATGTTCGAAACGTTGTGTCGGTAATTCAAAGTTAGCAATCGGAGACGATGTATGGCGAGTTATTTTATTTGCTTGACATTTTATACAGCACTTTGTCCAGTGAGCAATATCTTTATTCATAGAGGGCCACACATACCTTTGAGCGACCATTTTACGCAATGCACGTTGGCCGAGATGAGAAAGGGAGTGAAGTGCATTAAAAATTCTAAATCGCACCTGACGAAACGTCACAGTACAATTAGATCCAGTTGTCGTTAAAATGAAGTTGGCGTAAATGTAAATATGATGATGCGCTGCGTAGAAGTTGCTGCAGCTCGGTTTCTGCTACCTGTGCTTTAAACAGCTCTGTTGTCGTGACAGCAACTGAGATTTCATCGACACGCGATAATGTATCAGCAACAATATTTTCACTGCCTGTCACATGCCGGAAATCAGTCGTAACTGACTAATAAAATCTAGTCTCCGAAACTGCCACGGAGAAGCGCGTTCAGGACGCTGCTGAAAAGCATGAATGAGGGGCTTGTGGTCAGTATATATAACAATGTGTCGTCCCTCAAAAATGTACTTGAAGTGCTGTATAGATTCATACACAGCGTGCAGCTCACGGTCGTATGTCGACTTTTTTTGTGTAGATGACGAAAGGTTTTTGCTAAAAAAGGCAAGTGGTTGCCAATCGTTCTCACACCGTTGTTGTAGTACTGCCCCTATGCCTATAGCGTATTCTGAGGTGTCCGAGAAGATCGCCCATTCGGCATTTATGTTAGGGTGAGCTAGAAGTGTAGAACTTACGAGCGCTCATTAAAGCTTGTTTCTAGCTCAGGTGTCCATTGAACCGAATGTGAACTTTTCACGTCAGGCCTTCCAGAATTTTGTTGAGAGGACCCAAGAGCTTGGCTGCATTTTTAATAAACTTACGGTAAAAATTAATAGTACCCAAGAATCCGCGAAGTTTTTTATTGTTGACGGCTTAGGAAAATCTTTAATTGCAGAAACCCTCTCAGGGAGAGGAGACATTCCACAAGCAGATACCAGGTGGCCTAGAAACGTGATTTCACTCTTACCAAAAATTGATTTAGCTGCGTTGGTTACGAGGCCAGCACTTTGTAGGCGCTGAAACAAAACGTCAAGGTGTGTTATATGCTGCTGTTGATTTTCTGATGCCATTAATATGTCGTCAATGTAAACGAATGCGAATGGTAAGTCCCTTGTTACCTCGTCCATGAAACGTTGGAATGTTTGCGCGGCGTTGCGCAAGCCAAACGTCATGAAAGGGAACTCGTAAAGTCCAAAAGGTGTAATAATTGCCGTTACAGGGATTTGGTTGAAAGCGCGCACTAGGTCGATCGTAGAAAATATTTTTTACCATTCAGATTTGCTGCGAAGTCATCCAGGTAGCGAACTGGATATTTATCTGGGATTGTACGGTCGTTAAGGCGTCTATAGTCGCCACAAAGGCGTCATTCACCAGACTTTTTAGGCACTAAATGTAATGGTGATGACCATGAACTATCGCTTCTTCTGGATAGACCTAGTTTAATTAATTTTTCAAACTCCTGTTGGCGATGTTTAATTTATCCGGAGCCAAACGTCTGGCTTTGCTGGAGACTGGCGGACCATTCGTCGTTTTAATATTGGGTTCGGTAGCGAACTTGCTAGTACGTTGCGCACCGCCTGGTTGAACAACAGTTTGAAATTTATGAAAGAGTCCATTATAGATTGGATCTACCTCTGGGCGCAGGGCTTTAATTGAAGCAACGCCATGCTTAAACATTTTGCCAGCTGTTGCAATGCCGGTGAGTCCATCAGTTCACCTCTTTCGCTTCAAATCCACCAGCAAACCAAAATGGCTAAGTAAATCAGCACCGATGATAGGACGGGTGACATCAGCAATGACGAAACGCCATGGAAGATCTCTACGTAGTCCGAGTTTAAGAATCAGCATTTTCGTGCCGTAAGTGTTGATTGGAGTACCGTTAGCGGCAAATAGTTGATAGGTGAGGGGAACGAGTTGCTTGCTCGGCCCTCGATATGGATAAATGGATATGTCTGAAACAGTATCAATAAGGAACCTATCACCCGTTGCCTTATCTGTGATAAACAAACGGCAGGAGGTAGAAGGAGAAGAGTCGTTACCCGCCTCTAGCGACTCTCTTGAGAGTTTTCCTGAAACTTACAGCATGGCATTGCTGTGATACCAATAGATGCCGGTCTGGTTCGACAATTTCTTGGTGTCAGACTTGATTCTAAAATGGCCCGATTGGCGCATTCATTGATATCAGGTACTCCAAAAGTTGGAGTAATTTAGCTTCCTTGCTGATAAGGGTTAGTTGTTGACGGGCTATAATAATATCCTCTACTTCTGCAGCAGAACGCGTATCGATAAGGGGAATTGTCTGATAAAATTTGTCTTTCTCTGTCTCGATGCCGTGATTAACAAATTGAGCTTCTAGCTGAGCAAACCAAAGAGATGGTTTCTCACTGCTGAAGGGAGGCGCTTTAACATTTCGAGTAGGAGTGCTCATTATTGTATTCACAACCGGTTTCTGTGATGGAGTGTCAATTGACATACCAAACGAAAGAATTGAGTTGTTTCAAAAACGAACGACCAGCCTACTAGCACAAATAATAGAGAAGTTTTTGACTAATATTTGTTGTTTTTCGGCAATTTTAGCAATGCACTTATGAGTTGCAATAGTTTAGTAGGCACTAATTATGTTGTTTTTTTTTACGTTTTTTTTACTGTCACCTTTAAGCGGATCCCGGCAGAGAGTTTTGAATAAGGCACTGATTAAAATTTGTATTCTGTTCAATGTTTTTTGAAAAATAAACATTAGACGTTTTTTGAAATTTCCAGGCTTCTGACATTTTACTTTGCACTTTCCAGTACCCCACACGGCTATTATCGTTTTCCCGACTTCAGGGAAAACGCTGGGTAGGTCGTCAAAATACATGGGAAGCAACAATAAAAATAATCTACCAAGTTGATATAAGCGCGTTGAGTTATAAGCGCTAATGCAATAACCGACCTCATGGCCAGAGGTGTGCAACGTTGAAAAGTAAAAAGATAGTATCCTTGTACTGGAAAGTGCAAAGTAAAATGTCAGAAGCCTGGAAATTTCAAAAAACGTCAAATGTTTATTTTTCAAAAAACAGTGAACATAATACAAATTTTAATCAGTGCCTTATTCAAAACTTTCTGGCGGGATCCACTAAATAAATTGATTAGGGAGCGGCCCTGCAGTAATTTCAGTTTTTCGATTTTTTGTTTTTATTTTTTGTTTACAAATTTTACAAAAATATATGTCAAGAAATATATGTATGAAAAGAGCAACACCCAACAAAGATCGAAAAAAATATTTCTCCGGCCTTAAAAGAAAATGTATTATAAACATAAAAATATAAATCTATCTGTGCCATTTTTTAAAGTAACCTAACGCCAGATAGAAAAAACTTGAAAGTTTATTAAGGTGAAATTTAAAAAACTCCCAAACTAACACATATAAGAAACTTATCTTTTGATGTTTCGGATTATAATTGGCTGTGACAAACGTCAAATGGCAGCTTGACGGGTATATAAGCTTGATTAATAATAAAGCTTGATTAATAATTACTTTTATATTTGAACAGAAGTCGAGTTAAGTTACTTTAATTGGTTGCCACAGATATTCTTTAACTATTGGGAACTTCAAAGTGGTCAAATTGATCTCCAACATAATTTTTTACTTATTCTCCAGCTTAGGAGACATACCAATCATACAATTTTTCAAGCTATAAGAAAAAACGAAAGTTGTACGAACTACATATAAGGAAACAATTATGAAATTTGTATTTATTGTATTTATTAGAGGTGTTTTAAGCTTAAATTCATATTAAGTGCATTCATACGTGCCAAGTATATAATTTATTTTGAGGACTAGTTGAAAAGTATTTTTTCATCAACTTGGCATTTTTGGCACACAAAAAAAATTTAATTGTTATAAAGACATGATTCTCAAGTTGGGGTGATGCTGAGAAATAACCTCTGGCCACTCAGAAGCATGAAAATATTGTAAAATAATATAAATCTGGCAATCCTTCATTACACACTATTTCTTTGTATTCACATTTGAATTATACTGAATAAATTAGTCGCCATCTTTACTTTGAAACTCATTTTTCTGTGACATCAGGTTATTAGCCTATTCTACATTGTAAAATTAATTTAAAGTGTTTTACTTAAATAAAATGGCGACGGGCACACTTCATTTTCCATTTGAGAAACTTCGCGGACGCGAAAACTTTGATGTTTGGCGGCGAAATGCAAAATCGTATATGGTGCTGAAAAATTGCTGGAAAATTACTCAGGTAGCACCGTGACACAGATGAACGTGCGCTGGCGGAGATTACGCTCATGGGATTCGAGTAATTTCTCGCCCATAGCAAATGCACAGACGGCGAAAGAAGCTTGGGACTCGATAATAACAGGATATGAAGACAGCGGCTTAACGCGCAAAGTGGAGCTTTTGAAGAGGCTGGTGTATTTAAAACTCGAACAGTTCCAATCTGTGCAAGATAACGTGAACGAAATGGTCATGACTTCAAACAAGTTGCAAAATGCAGGTTTGCACATAGGTGATGAAGTGGTCGCATCATTATTGCTCGCTGGGTTGCCTAATGAGTATCAACCACTTGTTATGCTATAATTCCAAAGTTGTTGTAATTCCAAAGTTAACAGTTGACAGCGTTAAAAGTTTGCAAAACATCTACAGACAACGATTTGTATTCGAAGAATACGCAACCGAAAAAGAATGATAAAATATCTAATCGAAAAATTTTCATTGCTTCAATTGTGGCCAAGAAGGTCATATACTTAAAGAGTGTCGTAAGTCGAAGAAAACAAACGAGAACGAAAATAAAATGAGAACTGCTATGTTTTCGAACTCACTGTTAGTAAATTCGTGTTTACATTCTCAAAGCAGCGAATGTGTGGTACGTCGATTCAGGCGCAACGTCTCACATGACGAATGATTAGCAGCTACTTTCGAAAATGAGAGCGGCAGAGCACAGCGAAGTTATTTTAACATAGCGAAGTTATTTTAGCTAACAGTGACAGAATCCCTGTTAACCGCGTTGGGGATGTTAGCTTACTCTTAAATGTAAACAATCGAAAAATGTCTACTGATGCTCGAAATGTTGAATAAGTAGCAAGCCTTTGTGATATGGCGGCCGCCGTGGTGTAGCGGTTAAGTGTTCGGCCTTCTACATCAAGTCGTGGCGGTTCGATGCCCGGCAAAAGTAACATCAAAAATTATTTAGAAAAAGAATTTTTCTAAACGGGGTCGCCCCTCGGTAGTAGTTTGGCAAACTCTCCGGGTGTATTTCTGCCATGAGAAGCTTCTCAGCGAAAAATTCATTTGCTTTGCGAGTGCCGTTCGGAGTCGGCAAAAAACTGTAGGTCCCGTCAACTTGTAGGAAAAACTTAAAAGCAACACACCACAAGTTGGAAAGAGAAGCTCGGAAAAAATCTCGTTAGAGGTTATGATAACCTGTTGGTATATCGCCGCCATTAGTTTTTTTTTTGTGCAAATCTACTGTCAGTAAGCAAATTACAATGCAAAATAAAAAAGTGGTGTTCGAAGGCAATGAATGCAAGATTTTTGACGAGGCTGACAAATTAATAGAAAAGGCGTATGCGGATAACGATTTATAGAAATTGGATTGTGCCAAAGATCCAATTGGCAATGCAATGACCGTAGTTTCGGTTTTGGCATCGCAGGTTGGCACACATTTGCAAAGAAAGTATGAAGCATGTGCAGAATTCAACGCTTCGTGTCAATTACAGTGGTACAAGTGACAAGGGGTGTGCTGTATGCTGCAAAGGTAAACAAACCAGAACATTTAATAAATCAGCTGGAACGCGTGCTGCAAATATGTTAGACGTCGTACATTCAGCGGTGCAAGATTTTTGTTGGTGTTCGTTGACGATTATTCGCGCAAAGTATTTGCTATACCAATTGCGCGAAGATCAGATGTATTTGATAAATTCAAACAATTTAAAAGCGAAGCAGAACGCAATGTGGCCGTATAATAAAAGTGCTTAGAACAGACAACGGCACTGAGTACTGCAATGAACCATTTATAAACTTATTGCGTGATTGTGGCATTGCTCATCAAAAAACAGCTCCGTATACGCCCGAGCAAAACGGTGTGGCTGAGCGCATGAACCGTACTATGATTGAACGTGTAAGATGCATGTTGTTGGATTCTGGGCTTGCAAATATCTTCTGGGCAGAGGCTGCAAACACGACAGCAGATTTGGTGAACCGCATTCCATGTAGGGGCAACAATCGCAGTCCGGAAGAAATATGGTCAGGTGTGAAACCGAATTTAAAGAATTTGCGCATATTTGGGTGCAATTTTCTTCTTGTCATTGTTATTGCTATTGTGTGCGCTTGTTACTTTGCTATTTTCTTTTACTACAGCTGTTTGCGTTGTATGTTGAGTGTCAAAATACAGTGACTCTCACTGATCGCTGCTATATAAACACTTGCCTATAAAACTTTCAGGGTTGCTTTTGATTAAAACCAACTTTTATAAATTATTAGTTGAACTTTTCCTTTTTTTAACAAAAAACAGAACTTTTTTTTGCCGTTTTAAAAATGTATTGTATTTACGAAAAGTGTAAAAAAAAGCGAATCCGAACTCTACGTGTCTTGCTGGCTCTGCGACGCGCTTGGTCATATGAAGTGCGCAGGGTTGACAGGTAGGATTGTAGATGCCATAAATGATAACAAGGGTGTTCGTTGGTCATGTGCAAAATGTATATCAGCTGAAATTGATCTTTTCAAGCTTTTTAGGGAAATGCGTTTTCTGAAATCGCTAAGGAGTTTTCTAAAATATCCGTGAAATTTGACCATTACGAAAAACTTTTTAAGTCATTCAAGTGTTTAGATGGTTCTCCTGTTGGCGAAAAAAAAACATTTCGAATGATTTAAATAATCGAGAACATAGTTGGCTGAGCCCCTGAATTTAAATCCTCCCCAGCTAGGTCTCCAACCTTCACTGGGAACAGTTGATCTTTCACGCTATGTCACAAGAGAAACGCCTCAGGGTGGTGTTCTCTCCCCGCTCCTATGGAACCTCACCGTAAACTCGCTGCTACGAGACACAAGGTGGGGGGGCGGGAATAAAGTGGCATATGCAGACGATTTAGCTATTGCATATAGGGGCAATTTCCCACAAACCCTGTGTGACTTGATGCAAGTAGCACTGCGAGAAGTTTCTTCATGGTCCTCTCGCTGTGGACTTAGCATCAACCCGGGAAAGGTGGAGCTTGTCCTTTATACCAGGCGGTACAAGATACCACCGTGGAACCTACCAGAACTAGATGGCGTGCGCCTGAACTTAGCTGACAAAGCCAAATTCCTAGGCACAGTTCTAGATAGAAAGCTTAACTGGAAGGAGAATGTTATCCAGCGCCAGATGAAAGCGTGCATTGCACTTTACACGTGTAAAAGAGCCATTGGCAAAAAATGGGGGCTCAGCCCCAAAATTTGCAGATGGATCTACACTACGATAATCCAGCCAATTATGCTGTATGGAGTCGTGGTATGGTGGCCTGCGCTAAGAAAGGCAACAAACCTAAATCTGTTAGGGAAAGTCCACAGATCGAGCATGATCTGTATAAGCGGGGCGTTAAGAACAACTCCCAATGAAGCTCTCCAGGCCATTCTTGGCTTTTTGCACTCGATCTGGAAGGGTACCGGGCAGCAGCAGCATCGGCTGTGCGTCTAAGGGAAACGTCCGTCTGGGGCGTAAGCACTATTGGACACTCCTGTATTCTAAGATCTTACAGCTTTCTCCCTCTGAGCACAGATCGGTGTGCGACCACAACAGTCGGAGATTGTTGTTTTAGAATAAAGATTCCCAGCAGGGAAGACTGGGAGAACATAGATCGGTGTCCCGCTACTAATGGCGGCACTTTTATATACACCGACAGCTCGAAGTTAGACGGCAGAGTCGGAGGAGGGGTTTACTCAAGGGATTTGGACCTAGAACTCTCCTTTAGACTACCTGATCACTGCAGCGTCTTCCAGGCTGAAGTTTCAGCAATCATGGACGCCGTGACTTGGATAGGTGAACGCACCATCGGACAGGATATCTGTATTTTCAGCGACAGCCAAGCGGCCATCAAATCCCTTGGCTCTTACTCGTTCAACTCTGAACTGACGCTCAGCTGTCGTCGATCTCTTCAAGAGATGGCCCAACAGAACCGCGTGAACCTCACATGGGTCCCGGGACACAGGGACATTGAGGGAAACTGTAGGGCAGACGAACTTGCCAGGCAGGGCACGACCAAGCAGATTCTTCAAGATAAAGAGCGCATAGGTATGCCGTTTGCCACGTGCAAGCTAATGCTGAAGGAGCATACACTCCGCGAAGCCAACGACAGATGGCTACAAGCCCCAGGGTGCCGGATATCCAAGCAAACCTGGCCAAAATGCGATCTTAAAAGATCTAGACACATATACGCCGTAAAAAGGAAGGAAATCTCCATATTAATAGGTGTTCTAACCGGGCACTGCCTTATTGGTAGGCACGCAGCAAGGCTAGGCGTTCCCTACCGACGATGCTGCAGGAGTTGCAAAGATGATGAGGAAGAGGAAACGGTGGAGCACCTCATCTGCAACTGCCCGGCCTTAAGCGGAGCGAGAAGGCGCTCTCTGGGAGTTCCCTTCCTGGTTAGCTTAAGCCAGGTCGCGGAGCTAGACATAAAGGACTTGATGGCCTTCATCAAGTTATCAAAATGGTTCGAGGAGGGGTAGCGGTGTCGGTTAGGAGTGTCAGTCCCGGGTTTCGGCTATATGGAGAGTCCCGACAGCACTGGGATTTTCCATATGGCCGGGCCCCGGGACTGACTTTCCTAGTGTTTGGTGGTATCACAACGGGCCTTTTATTACTGGCCTAGGTGTGCCTTTGCGGCAGCCACTTCTACCTACCTACCTAGGTCTCCAACCGCAAATGTTGGAATAAATCGACTTGGCCTCACCCAGTCCCCAAGCAGTAGTTCCGTCCACTTCCAAAGAAGTAGTTCCGCCCACTTCCAAAGAAGTGGTTCCGTCCACTTCCAAAGAGTGACTACTTCCGCTTCCAAAGAAGTGGTTCCGTCCACTTTCAAAGAAGTGGTTCCGTCCACTAACAAAGAAGTGATTGAGTCGACTTCCAAAGACTGGGTCCATCCACTTCCATAGAAGTGGTTCAGTCCACTTCCGAGGCCCCAAATCGAACCCCTGAACAACAAAATACTGCCAATTCAGTTCAACCAACGGCTACTAAGCTGGTTGTAGTTCCACCGAGAAAATCTATATTCGTGTCTAGATTTCAGAAAGACACTTCCGTCAACGACCTTAAGTCTTACATCGAATCGAAAATTAAGGTTTAGTAATAAATAAGTTTAAATTTAATTACGAGCGAAAAATTTCTTCATTTAGGATTGATGTTTTTGATGAAGATTACGATACGATTTTCGATCAGTCGTTCTGGCCCCCTGGTGCTTTTATTCGCGAGTTTTCACCTAAGTCAATTGCGAAGGACCCAGATGCTGTACAAATTCCTCGTCAGAATACTGGTCCAAAAAACTAATTCTAAATTCTTTCTTGAATATTTATTATTCAGAATGTTAAAGGTTTAAATACCAAATTAACTGATTTTTACTTAAAAATGATCAATTGTAACTATAGAATTATTGCTTTCACTGAAACTTGGTTAAAACCACATGTCTTTGATTCCGAAATTTTTTGTGATGTGTATCAGATTTATCGAAACGATCGCTTAGACAGAACTGAAGATGTTATTTTACCTGCTATAGAAAACATAGAATTTAAATGCATACGTATAGGAATTGGCACAGGCCATATTTATTTAGCTGTTACTTACATTCCACCGTCATCTGATTTATCAGTGTATATGCACCACATTTCACTTATTAAAACCGTAAGTTCTTTGATTAAGCCCGTGGACTCAATAGTTGTTATGGGTGACTATAACCTGATACACATCTCTTGGAGAATAATTGATGGCAATATTGTCCCAGTGTCATCTAAGGTGTGTAACGAGTTTTTGGACGAAATGACCAACCTATGTCTTAGTCAGATTAATATTATTCCGAATAAATTAGGAAAAGTCTTAGACTTGGCCTTTGTTGATGACTTGTCTAAATTCACTGTAAATCGATGTGATCCTTTAGTTCTTCCCTTATGACTCTATTAAAACTTTTGATTTCTCTAGAGTCAACTTCAAAAAGATAAATAAAGAACTTTCCAAACTTGTTTAGCATCATTACAATGACGATGTCGAGCGAAACTTATCTCACTTCAATAGTACCATATACAGCCTCTTTGAAAAGTTCGTACCAAAGCGCATCTGTTGACATAATGATGAGCCAATGAAAGTCTGGTGCACTAAAGAACTCAAATCTTAAAAAAAAATCGAAAGTCACGCTTCTTTAAACTATACAAAAAACTGGTTTACACTCTGATTATGTACAGTACTCGTACCCTGCGGGTTGGGGTTCTATAATAAGCCCGCGGTAGGTATGCCTGCCGTAAAAGGCGACTAAAATCCAAAGGGAGGACAACTCAATAAAACCCGTAATTCCGAGTGTGATCCGTACCGTGCTCATGGGATGAATGGCACTACGTTAGTGTGTCTTATAACGGTGAGCTCCAGATACCTAGCGCCCTCTGGTTGTAATTAGTGTTACTGGGATATCGGGGGCTATGTCTCATCTGAGCTTCTTTCCCCTACACTCGTGGGAATTATATGTACTGATTAAATGAGAAAAACCATACTTTAGATCATTATTAAGTTGAATTGCTTTCAAGTGATCAGGCCAGATCTGGCCTTTCGGCTGATACCGAATCAACAGCTGAAACCGCAGGCATGGTGGGGCTGAAAAGGCCCCGCCCCCATGATACTGAAAATGTTGGAAAACCTTAGCACTTGAATGGTGCCGCTCGTAAGCGTCTTAAGAAACTCCTGGCTAAGGGTGTCAGATACGAAAACGCCTTAGAAATTGCCAAACAGCCCCAAGGGCCGGCACAAAGGAGGCGACCAAAAAAAGGGGGGCGATCCAATAGTACTACCCCATCAAATTTCCAAAAGAGGACAAGGCAGATGCCTCCTCTTGATGGAAGGCAGCCAGTGCCTTAGTAACCGCGAGTCATCCGGACGGTGTGTCATCGGGATCTTTTAGAGATGCCCTAACCACTATTAAGCTGGGCATAATCCCACAGGATTATCCTAGTACCATCTGGTCTTCTGAACAACTAAAGATCATAAGGAGGGCCATTTTGAATGAAGTGTTTAAACTTTAAGTTGGCACTATTAGTCCCCGCTTCACAGGCTGCGCGATTCGCCAAGGATGGCTTTCAATTGTCTGCGATGATTCTAATACTGCAGAGTGGTTAAAAGGCATCGTCCGAAAACTAGTTCCTTGGGAGGGGGCGAAACTGAAGCTAGTCTCGGATGCGGAAGTTGCATTATCTTTGTCGGGTATTTTAAAGAGGACGATTGCCCCTCAAACGAGCATATCGTCAGAGTTATTTCTGTTCAAAACCTGGCCCTAGACACCAGATACTGGAGAATCGTCAATCGGACAAGTAGGGCCACAGTGGCGGAAATTGCAATAGCTGTAGGTCCGGTGTCAGATTAAACAGTCCGTCACCATAATAATACAATCAGTTTGGCGTATGCCAAAGTGAAACTGCGGCTTAAAAGCAAACCGTCTCTGCCCCGGGTAGCTCATGAAGCCAGCGGCACTGATGAAAATGTTGCGGTAGAAAAGAAGGCTGTAGAACAAACAGCCTGCAGCTCAAAACCGGCAGAGGTGACCCAAGGCTTGGAGGATGTACAAACTAAGCTTCAGCTGGAGTCCACAGCAGAAGCTACAATTATCGAGACTCCACCGCCCTCTCAAAGCGAGCAAACAAATCTATTACTTAGTGAGAACTCTAGACCCGGAGTCGAAAAAACGGGCCAAAGTCAGGCATCCAATGGGGATGCTTTGCAGTGGCAACATAAAGTCATCGGTGGCGGATAGGGCCCGCAAAAAAGAAAGCCTGTCGGACGGGAAGACCTCGACGTCACGGTGGTGGCAGCCAATCCTGAGCGCACCAATGTTGATGCTACCATAGATAGTAGGCTTTCCGCTAAGCCAAATCGTGCATGTGGTCTGAACAACTCGTCGATGGAAAACAGCCTCCTAGACGAGGCAGACCTCGACGATACGTCGGTGGCAGGGAAGTCTGAGCTCTCTCATGTTGGTGGTGATCCAGATAAACCTGCATAAAACTAAGGCAGCCTCGGCTGTTTTAAGCAGTCGTCTTTCTAAAGGCGACATAGACGTGGTCCTTATCCAAGAGCCCTGGGTCAATAGCTCAAGGATCTGTGGACTGGGAACAAAGGGCTACAAGCTTATCCAAGCTATTGAGGAGGGCAACGTCAAAAACTGTATTTTGGTCAAGTCTGAGCTGAACACCTTTCTCTTACCCAACTATTCAAATGGTGACGTTACGGCTGCCAACTTAACGGGCGGCAGTACCAGCCTAACGATGGCGTCGGTCGCCCTACGACGCCGAAGAATCTCCTCCACAAAAGGAGGTGAAAGAACTGGTGGAAAATTTTTGCACGGGTTATCTTATTATTGAAGCTGACGCTAATGTTCATCACGTCCAGTGGTGAAGCTCCGATTGTAACGCTAGGGCCGAGTCTCTGTTTGACTACCCACTAACAACGAACCAGGTGGTTTGTAAAGTGGGTAACTAAAATGTTCTTAAAAATAAAAGAGTTTAAAATTCAAAGCAAATTTGTTTTCGCTGCAGAGATTTTTATTTAAATATGGTATAGCATTAACGGCCAGCGGTCGATTTTTCGACCACTCCATATTAAGGAAACGCACGGACGGAATTTTTTAAAATTTATTTTTTTTTATTAGGGCCCAATAAACGCTGTCTTAAAAGGAAAATAAAAAATTATGGCTATTTCTTGTAGCGGCCGAAAATGGGTTAAGATGTCAAGCAAGAAGGTTGTTCAATACAGCTAAGACACGGGAGACTGCGTATCCTATAAAAATGCCCTAACCTCCTACAATAAAGAACATAGGAAGTCTAAGAGGGCGACTTGGAGAGAACACTGCGAAAACATTAAAGATCTTCCTACGGCAGTGCGTCTCCAAAAGGCCCTTGTGAGAGGCAATAGCAACGTCATTGGTACTTTGAAGAATTCAGATGGGAGCTACACCAAGCAGCCGGAAGACACAAGTCGCTTGCGACTGTACACCAGGCTACCAACACTCACATCCTATTTTAGATGATTCTCAATCAATTAGTGGAAGAGAAAAGAGCCTGGCAGCAAAGCTAACCAATGTCAAAAATGTCCAATGGGCTTTATCGACTTTCAGTCCTTTCAAATCCCCAGGACCGGATGGGGTCTATCCCTATCTGTTACAGCAAGGAATTAACTATACAGCTCTATATAAATTTGATAGGACTGGGTATCAAATTTATATAGAGCATCCCTGCTGCTAGAATATATTCCTAAAAGGTGGACAGAGGTTAAGGTTGTTTTTATACCGAAACCAGGGAAACCGGAAAATGTGCCATCGTCATATCGACCAATAAGTCTCAGTTCCTTTCTCCTAAAAGGAATGGAGAAAATTTTCTTCAGAGACTGCTATCCATTGCCTTACGGAAAAAATTGAAAAGGCCATAGAGTCTAAAAACATAGCCTTGTGTGTATTTATCGCCTTGAGATAGGAGGGAGTGCTGGCTCAATCGTGGCTACAAGAGGATGCCCTCAGGGAGGTGTACTTACTCCACTACTGTGGACCCTAGTCATAGACGAACTTCTTCAACTTTTGAAGGGCTATGGCTTTGACGTACAGGGATATGCGGATGACTTAATAGTCTGCGTAACAGGAATGTATGAAGAAACAATATCCGATCGCATGCAACAAACCCTGCCCATCATTGAAAGATGGTGCACTAACAAAGGGTTATCTATCAACCCAAATAAAACAGTCTTGGTGCCTTTCACGAGGCGAAGAAAGCTTTCTATGTTAGAGCCGTCCCTGGGAGGCAGCCGCATAGGTTTTTCGGCGGAACATTGGACAAAACCCTCACATGGAATGCCCATTTGGAGACCACCATAAATAAAGCAACGAGGGCCTTTTTCGCCTGCACTAGACTTTATGGCAAAACATGGGGGCTGTCTCCCAAAATGACGTACTGGTCATTTAATACAGTTGTGAAGCCAATAGTCACATACGCTTCTCTAGTCTGGTGGCCTGCTCAAAGAACAGCGGCAACTAACTTAAGTAAGCTGCATCGGCTAGTCTGTGTCGGTATAACAGGTGCAATGAAAACGTGCCCTGCCGATGCTTTAAGTGTCCTTGTGGGAATACCTCCTTTCCCTATTCTGATAGAGAAGGAGGCCACACTTGCTGCATTACGACTTCAAAACATTTCCGATTTAAAAATCGGAAATATGACAGGACATATGAAGATAGTCAAGAATTTCATAAATATTCCTATATTGCAATTAAGTGATGCAATAACTCCTACGCTCAGGATCATGCGTGAAATATTAGACAGAGACCTACCAGTACTGCCCTCACAAGCCCCCTCATCAGTAGAGGAGCTGGAGGATCTTGTTACTACATTTACATCGGCGCTCTCAAATGCTCTAGGACAGGCTTGTCCAGTGCCAAAACCACGCGGTAAACACAGGCCACATTGGTGGTCCTACGATTTGGACTCGCTCCGAATATCATGCCGGAAACAATTTAACAAGGCCAAGAGCTTCGGCTCTGAGCCTCATTGGCACGAATATAAAGCTAAACTAAGGGCCTACAAAAAAGCTCTGAGACAGGCGAAGAGAACCTCGTGGAGAAATTTCTGCACTGGCGTCGAAAAGGTCGACGACACAGCGAGACTTAGACGAGTCCTCTCGAAAAGTCAAACAACCATCAGCTATCTGCTAAAACCTGACGGATCCTGGACCAGCACGGAAGAGGAAACCCTCGAGCTGCTCTTGAATACACTTTTTCCGGGGAATCTGCATGATGCACCACTAGCACCTGCAACAAACCTGGCAGTAAATATACCCATCACTGAGGAAAGAGTAAGGTGGGCAGTTAAGAGCTTTGAACCGTATAAGGCTGCCGGGCCGGACGGGATTATCCCCGCGCAACTTATAAACACGTTGGAGACATCAGCTAAATGGCTGGTATTTCTCTTCACAGCCTACCTGGCTCTCAACCACATTCCGGGCTCCTGGAGAAGCGCCACGGTAGTGTTTATTCCTAAGGCTGGGAAGGCATCCCACTACGAGCCAAAAGACTACAGACCGATCAGTCTCCCGTCCTTTGTACTAAAAACCTTTGAGCGGATACTAAGCGACTACCTCTTAACGACTATTGATAGCAACCTTATCTCTAGCTATCAGCATGCATACACCAAGGGTAAATCAACAGAAACCGCTCTGCACAGCCTAGTGTCTGTCATTGAGAAATCGCTGTGTGAAAAGGACTACTGTCTCGTGGCCCTCCTAGACATTGAGGGGGCTTTCAACAATATAAGCCCGGAGGCTATCAACTCCGCTCTAACTAATATGGGCGTAGATAGACCTCTAACTGATTTAATTGACCAACTTTTAAGGGGAAGGAAAATAGCTTCTTCACTTGGTACGGTTGAGTTATCACGTTGCTACGTGACACAAGCTGGGGGGGCGGGAAGATAGTGGCATACGCAGACGATTTAGCTATTGCATTCAGAGGCAAGTTCCCACAAACTCTGTGTGACCTGATGCAAGTAGCACTGCGAGAAGTTTCGACGTGGTCCTCTCGCTGCGGACTTAGTATCAACCCAGGGAAGGTGGAACTTGTCCTCTTCACCAACCGGTACAAATACCGCCACTAAGCCTACCAGAACTAGATGGCACGCGCCTGGGCTTGTCGGATAAGGCCAAGTTTCTAGGCATAGTTCTGGCCAGGAAATTGAATTGGAAGGAGAATGTTCTTCAGCGCCAGAAGAAAGCTTGCATCGCTCTTTACACATGCAAAAGAGCCATTGGCAAAAAATGGGGGCTCAGCCCTACAGTATGCAGTTGGATCTACACGGCCATCATTCGCCCAATCATGCTTTATGGAGTCGTCGTATGGTGGCCTGCGCTGAGCAAGGCAACATACCTGAATCTGTTGCGGAAAGTCCATAGATCCAATATGATCTGTATAAGCGGTGCGCTAAGGACAACGCCCAACGAAGCCCTCCAGGTCATTCTGGGCATTTTGCCACTTGATCTGGAAGGGTTTCGGTCAGCGGCGGCATCAGCTCTGCGCCTAAGAGAAACCTCCAGTTGGGCTGCGGGTACTATTGGACACTCCAGTATTCTGGAATCTTACAGCTTTCTCCCTCTAAGCACAGATCGTTGTGCGACTACTACAGTCGGGGATAGCTGTTTCAAAATAAACATTCCCAGCAGAGAAGACTGGGAGAGGACGGATTGGTGTCCCGAAACAAATGGTGGCACTTCCATATACACCGACGGCTCGAAGTTGGACGGCAGAGTTGGAGGAGGAGTTTATGCAAGGGATTTGGACCTTGAGCTCTCCTTCAGACTACCTGATCATTGTAGCGTCTTCCAGGCGGAAGTCTCGGCAATCCTGGACGCCGCGGCCTGGTTAAGCAAACGTGTTATCGGAGAAGATATCGCTATTTTCAGCGATAGCCAAGCGGCCATCAGATCCCTTGGCTCATACACGTTCAACTCTGAACTGACGCTCAGCTGTCGTCGATCTCATATGGGTCCCGGGACATAGGGACATTGAGGGAAACTGTAAGGCAGACGAGCTTGCCAGGCAGGGCACGACCAAGCAGGTTCTTCAGGATAAAGAGCGCTTAGGTATGCCGTTTGCCACATGCAAACTAATGCTGAAGGAGCACACACTCCGTCACGCCAACGAAAGATGGGTGCAATCCCCAGGGTGTCGCATATCGAAACAGACCTGGCCAAAATGGGATCTTAAAAGGTCTAGACGCATTTATGCCCTAACTAGGAGGGAAATCTGCATATTGATAGGGGTATTAACTGGTCACTGCCTCATTGGTAGGCATGCAGAAAGGCTAGGTGTGCCCTACCGACGATGCTGCAGGAGTTGCAAAGATGATGAGGAGGAGGAAACAGTGGAGCACCTCATCTGCAACTGTCCGGCTTTAAGCGGCGCGAGAACGCGCTTTTTGGGAGTTCCGTTCCTGGACAGCCTAAGCCATAAAGGACTTGATGGGCTTCATAAAGTCATCTAAGTGGTTCGAGGAGGAGTAACGGTGTCGGTTTAGGAGTGTCAGTCCCGGGATTCTGCTATGTGGAAAATCCCAACAACTCAGGGATTTTCCATATGGCTGGGTCCCGGGACTGACTTTCCTTGTGTTGGTGGTATCACAACGGGCCTTTCAAAACTGGCCTAAGTGTGCCTCTGCGGCAGCCACTTGAACCTAACCCTATCATGCGAAACTTTGAAGTTTCGATCGTAGATCGAGTGCTCTGGAACACAGGGAATCCTTATGCTGAATCCGATTCAGAGATTTGGTATACGGATGGATCGAAGCTGGAAGATGGTAAAACGGGAGCTGGTATCCATGGCCCAAATTACAAAAAATCGGTACCGATGGGTAACTACCCCACTATCTTTCAAGCGGTAATCCACGCAATAGAATTATGTGGCAGAGAATGCCTCCGAAGAAGACTATCCTCTAGGCGAATCTACATTGTGTTGGACAGTCAGGCCGCCCTACGTGCCTTGCAGTCTTACACTATAACCTCGAAGCTTGTCGATGATTGCGTCGCAGTCCTTAATGATCTGGGAGCCAAAAGCAAAGTTTTGTTAGGTTGGGTCCCAGGGCATGAAGGGCATGACGGCAACGAAAAATCTGATTACCTGGAAAAACATGGTGCTCTAACAGCATTTTATGGTCCGGAACCCTTTTGTGGACTCACGAAGGCCCACGTAAAGAGACCATAAGCAACTGGAAAAATAAACAGCTTAGGCAGCATTGGCTTAGCAGCCTAGGGCAGAGGCAGGCCAAACTCTTTATATAACCCTCACAAAGAGCATCAGCCAGGCTCGTTAATCCAAGGAGGGTGGATCTAAGAACCCTCACTGGGTATTTTACGGGACATTGCAGTCTGCGTTGTCACCTGAGTAAGCTGAATCTGTCAGATACAACAATTTGTCGGTTCTGCGAACTGGACGATGAAACGCCGGTTCACATACTCTGCGAATGCCTCGCGTTAGCAAGAAAGAGAGTCTGCTACCTAGGTGGGGTCACTCTCATTCCGTTCGTAATATGGAATCAAAAACCTGAGGAGGTGCTCAAATTTATAAAGAGCCTCCGCATACAGCAATAAGCTGATGGGTCACACAATAGATCGTACTAATGTTCGTGGTGTAATAAGGCCTTATAATAACAATAATGTACAGTACTCTGTTTTGCGCCATAAATATTTAGAATTGAATAAAGAGTGTTACAATGCTTACTTATGTAAAATTAAAAAGAACATTATTTGCAATTCAAAGACATTTTATGGTTTCGTAAACGCTAAACGCAGGGTAAAAGGGTTTCCTTCAACTATGAAATTTAGAGATAAAATCTCTAGTGACGACCTAGAGATTGCCAACTTCTTTGCTCAATTCTTCTGGAATAAATTTATCATCTAACGGATACCCTTATTTACCACACTCCATTAATTCAATCCATGTTCCTCGTTTAAACCCGGAAGATGTTTTATTACACCTAAAGGCCTTAAAGGAGACTTTCAAATATGGCCCCGATTTAATCCCGACATGCTTTCTTAAAAAGTGTGCTGAACACATCTACCAGCCTTTAACTCAGTTGTTTAATCTGCCTTTACAGTGTGGGACTTTCCCAACTTGATGGAAAGAATGTTTTCTTATACCTCTTTATAAAAGTGGGAGCAAGTCCTCCATAGAATACTAAGCTCTCCGCCATTCCCAAGTTATTCGAAGCCATCATTACCAATTATCTAGCATTTTCGATCCCAACTCTGATTCCAAGTTCTCAACATGGATTTTGTAAAGGTAAATCAACCATAACTAATTTACTTGAATTCACTACCTACGTCTCGAATGGGTTTAGAAATAATTTAAGCACTGACGTTATATACACCGACTTTAGTAAAGCATTTGACAAAGTTTGCCACTCTTTACTCATTCATAAACTCATCGGCTTTCAACCTGGTTTAACTCGTTGGATCTCCTCCTATCTTTGTGGTAGAACTACAAGTAATTTTAAAAAATACGTATTCAAATGCCATTGATGTCTCTTCTGGTGTCCCGCAAAGTAGTCACCTCGGTCCGGTTCTGTTTTTCCTATTCATAAACGACGTGTTGTAGCATTACATAAACAAATCGCCCTTTTACTTTAATTGTCATGTGCTCACAAATAATGTATAAACAAATATGAATGAACACAAACAACATTCTACCCAAATTAGTTACATTGAACTCAACGGGAGTTATACAAAGACTGCACATACCCAGGATCTTGTTGCACTTGTGCGGACGGTCAAAGACACCGCCAAAGACAGTCGCAATGCCTAACTTAGTCACAACGTCAGTGTGTCATACGTACACATTTATTGCAACCATATGCTGACTTAGCATATTTTAGAATTATAGATTTTTGGTTGTATGCATTAGTAATATATACATAAATATACATTTTAGTTCGTAAATAATTTGTAAGTATTAGTGTAAGAATGTAGTAGAAAAGAAATTAAAGTCAAGAAAGAAATTCAATTAATGATCAAACTCCAAAGTAATAACATTTTATATTAAATTTGGCTATATGGCGATCCCGCCAGGCTTTTAAATAATAAAAAACAATTCACCCGGCTCTACACAGCGATATCGCTAGCCATAGTTAATAAAATAACTAAGCTACTGCACTATAGATTCTATTAAAACATGTGCACTTATTAAATCATCTACACATGGAGAAAATTTTGAGACAGAATACAAATATTTTCGTGATAAGGCAGCAACAATACCAGCGCATAAGGGTGGAATATTTCAACGTAACAATGTGGTATTGGGAAGGCCACATATGGTGATATTACAAAAAGGCATCACAAAATCAACCCGCCTGTTGCAAAGGCAGCAACAATATCAGCGCATAAGGGCGGAATATTTCAATTCAATAGACCACAAATTGGTGAAATTAGAAGTAGTGGAGCGGTAAGAATCCTACGAAATTAATATCGTTGGCAGCAAGAATGACAGCGTAAGGTAGAATTAAAAATTAAAAATAAAAAAAAAAACCAAAAAAACAAAAAAAATCTCTTTAGAAAGCTATGGCCTTAGGTAGAATTAAAAATTAAAAAAAAAAAATAAAAACGAATCTCTTTAGAAAACTTTGGCACGCCTTATGGTCGCCATCCAAATAGAAGTAATTTGGGGGGTAAAGTTTAAAAATTAAATATTGGAAAAATTTTTTTACAAAATATAATGCAGAACATTTCGACTCAAGAGGAGTCTGCAAAAAAATTTCAAGAAGAAGTCGATAAACTTTTTCAAAAATGCATAGACACATTCATTAAAGGCACGAATCAGATCCTCGAGAGTCGCTAATCCGAAAAAGTTGGACCTAAACCGATTACCATCGAAGTGTATCGGAAAAGGAATAAACAAAATAAAAGGGAAGAAATTCCAAAAATACCTGTCCCAAAAATTGTACACAAAAGAAAAAGGGCAGGAAGAAAAGTAAAAAGACGAGTAGAATTAGCAAAGTTACATCAACAACTTAACTTTGCTACTAACTCAGATAAGAAATTAATAATACAAGAAAAAATAGAAATGTTAAGACATCAAAATAAAATAAAAAATTGAGTAAGTTCGAACGACTCTGTTAAAAATTATTTACTTTAAATCTTTTCTCATGGATAGTGCATTGCCCGATGATCTTGACTACGAAGCAATAAACAAAATTGTACACCGTTTAGAGCGTGAAAACGTAGACATTGCTTGTAAATAAAGATCACGAGATAATGGAAGCAACAGATACAATTTAAACTGTGTAAGAAAATTTTGGTTCTATAGGAATGGGTAGAGAACCCACAATGGAAGACTTATTATATCCTTCCACATTAGTAGAAGAAATAAATAGATTGATAAGGAAAGGAGAAAATTGAAAAAATGTAAATTAAAAGTCAAATTTATGAATAAATAAAAATAAAAATTTAAATTCGAAAATTTTACTATTGAATTTTTAAAAATGAGTTGGTGGAAAGTTGCACTAAACGGCATATTAATAGGAATAGCAGGATACGAAGTAGGAAAAGAAACTTCGGGTGGAAACACCTACGATACTAAAATAGTTAAATATGAACCACATCCTATTGTAGAAAACAAAGAAGAAGTTTCCGATAAGTGGTTGACCGCTTTTGCATGCGTAGCTACATGTTTAATTGTCGCAATGGTAATCTTGATACAAAATTACATCAAAAATGAATTGAGACAATTAAACAATGTACAACAACGCGTATAATTCCCCAAATAAAAAGAAACAATACCCCATAATGCCAAAAGTTTTAACCAGAAATGAATCAATGGAAAGAAATCCACATGTTATTGGAGGAAAAAACTAAAGCTAGTAAATCATACAAATGTATAAATAAGAGTATTCCCATAACAAAAGAAACTATAGTAAAACATTTAAATACAATTTTGGAAGCTCTTAATAACATTAGACAGGTGATCAATGCGACAAGTCGCATACTTACCATAGAACACCAAAAAGAAGCTTACCAATTTTTCTCAGCAATGCGAGACAAACTGGTATCTGCTCTAGCCAAACACAATATAGAATTTGACGTACCAAATACAACAGAAGAGTAAATTCAAATAGATTTCTTATTACTTCTACCTGAACGCATTTCTAGCCGAACCCCCTCACCTTCATTAAGTCAAGCCACATCAGTGGAAGAATTTAAAATAAACACCCCAATAATAAACGTCACAATGCCACAAACCGCAGCAGAATTTATTAAAACTGCTTCGTCAGTATTACCAGAGTTTAATGGTAAACCAGAAAATCTACATAGTTTCCTAGATGCACTCGATATACTTGAGCAAATCAAGGATACACACGAGGCATTGGCCGTTACCATGATAAAAACAAAGCTGAATAGCACAGCAAGGATTATTATTAGTAACTAGTAATACCCGGCGTGCGTTGCCACGCCAAAGAGATACACGCCAAATATCAAGCACAGAAACATAAATATGATTGTGTAGAATATATCAGGCTCTGGTCCACTTCCCGGAAGAAAAATCATACCATACTTTAACCCAAGCATAACGCTACCTACATACCAAATTTCAAGTAAATCCAATCCATTATACGATAGCTTAGAATAAGTAAGTTCTGGGTCCACTTCCCGGAAGAAAAATCATCCCATACTTTGATCTAAGCATAACGCTACCTACATATCAAATTTCAAGTAAATTCAACCATTTTCACGATAGTTTAAAATAAGTGGAAACATAAATATGATTGTGTAGAATATATCAGGCTCTGGTCCACTTCCCGGAAGAAAAAACATACCATACTTTAACCCAAGCATAACGCTACCTACATATCAAATTTCAAGTAAATTCAACCATTTTCACGATAGTTTAAAATAGGTAGGTAGGTAGGTAGAAGTGGCTGCCGCAAAGGCACACCTAGGCCAGTAATAAAAGGCCCGTTGTGATACCACCAAACACTAGGAAAGTCAGTCCCGGGGCCCGGCCATATGGAAAATCCCAGTGCTGTTGGGACTCTCCATATAGCCGAAACCCGGGACTGACACTCCTAACCGACACCGCTACCCCTCCTCGAACCATTTTGATAACTTGATGAAGGCCATCAAGTCCTTTATGTCTAGCTCCGCGACCTGGCTTAAGCTAACCAGGAAGGGAACTCCCAGAGAGCGCCTTCTCGCTCCGCTTAAGGCCGGGCAGTTGCAGATGAGGTGCTCCACCGTTTCCTCTTCCTCATCATCTTTGCAACTCCTGCAGCATCGTCGGTAGGGAACGCCTAGCCTTGCTGCGTGCCTACCAATAAGGCAGTGCCCGGTTAAAACACCTATTAATATGGAGATTTCCTTCCTTTTTAGGGCGTATATGTGTCTAGATCTTTTAAGATCGCATTTTGGCCAGGTTTGCTTGGATATCCGGCACCCTGGGGCTTGTAGCCATCTTTCGTTGGCTTCGCGGAGTGTATGCTCCTTCAGCATTAGCTTGCACGTGGCAAACGGCATACCTATGCGCTCTTTATCTTGAAGAATCTGCTTGGTCGTGCCCTGCCTGGCAAGTTCGTCTGCCCTACAGTTTCCCTCAATGTCCCTGTGTCCCGGGACCCATGTGAGGTTCACGCGGTTCTGTTGGGCCATCTCTTGAAGAGATCGACGACAGCTGAGCGTCAGTTCAGAGTTGAACGAGTAAGAGCCAAGGGATTTGATGGCCGCTTGGCTGTCGCTGAAAATACAGATATCCTGTCCGATGGTGCGTTTACCTATCCAAGTCACGGCGTCCATGATTGCAGAAACTTCAGCCTGGAAGACGCTGCAGTGATCAGGTAGTCTAAAGGAGAGTTCTAGGTCCAAATCCCTTGAGTAAACCCCTCCTCCGACTCTGCCGTATCAAGCACAGAAACATAAATATGATTGTGTAGAATATATCCGGCTCTGGTCCACTTCCCGGAAGAAAAATCATACCATACTTTAACCCAAGCATAACGCTACCTACATACCAAATTTCAAGTAAATCCAATCCATTATATGATAGCTTAGAATAAGTAAGTTCTGGGTCCACTTCCCGGAAGAAAAGTCATCCTATACTTTGATCTAAGCATAACGCTACCTACATATCAAATTTCAAGTAAATTCAACCATTTTCACGATAGTTTAAAATAAGTCAGCCCTGGGTCCACTTTCCGGAAGAAAAATCATCCTATACTTTGACATAAGCATAACGTTACCTACATACCAAATTTCAAGTAAATGCAACCATTTTTACGATAGAATAGAATAGTCAGCCCTGGCTCCACTTTCCGGAAGAAAATTTATTCTATATAATAATCTTAGCATATAGCTACCTAAATACCAAGTTTCAAGCAATTCGAGCCATAAATACGATTGTTTAGAACAGATCGGTCCCTGGTCCACTTCCCGGAAGAAAAATCATCCTATACTTTAACCTAAGCATGTTGTTGTTGTTGTTAACAATGCATTGCCCTGTCTAGAGTGTATGATCATTCCGAAGATCTTCATCAAGCTCTTCTAAGGAAACGTGCAGTTTCAACAGGGTTTGTCCAGAGGGACAGAGGGGTTAGAAGAGTAGGTTCAGATGAACAACTGAAGAGATGTAGAGTATCACGGGGGGTCCTACCACATGCAGGGCATGTATTTAAGATTGTATCATTAAGTCTGGATAAGTAGGAGTTTAACCTTACACTATATCCAGACCTAAGCTGTGCCAAGGTCACTCTTGTCTCCCTTGGTAAGGTGCGTCCTTCTTCAGCAATATCCGGTGGAGGACTGTTCAGAACGGGATTCACAGGTAGAGATCCGACAAAAGTGTCTACCGACTCGGTGTGGATGTCGGTTAGAGCCCGCTTATGATTCTGCAGATCAAACGGCAAGGTAATATGATGCCGGATCTCATCATAGTGCTTACGGAGATGTCTCCTTATGTCTCTCCGGGGCGGATCTATGTCCAAAAGATGACGATTTGGATGTGCTGGCTTGTAGCAGTTCAGAAGGAATTGCCTGCTCAGCATTTCCGCATGCTCTTTTACATTGAGCAGTTTTGCCTCCTGATGGAGGTGAGACTCGGAAGACATGAAGAGACATCCCGTAGCAGTTCTGATGGCAGTATTTTGGTAGACTTGTAACTTCGTCCAGTTGGTGTTATGTACATTAGGCGACCATATGGGCGCAGCATAGTCAAAGACTGGTCGGCCAATGGCCTTATATGTAGTCAGCAACGTTTCTTTGTCTTTTCCCCAAGTACTGCCGGCAAGTAGCTTGAGGATCTTGTTGCGACCACGTACCTTTGAAACGACAGAGACGCCCTCTGGTGGTGGGGGCATCTTCGATAGATAGAAATTAAACAGTGTCGGGGATAGGACACCACCCTGTGGTACCCCCTGTCTAATACGTCTAGGTTTTGATTTTGCGTTTCTAAAGTTAACCGACGCCTGCCGTCCACTCAAATAATTAGCGGTCCATCTCTTTAAACCATCAGGTATCTGTGTCTCAAACAGATCTTGTATGAGAGTGGCATGGTTGACTGTGTCAAAAGCTTTCGACAGGTCAAGTGCCACTAACACAGTCCTGTGATTTGGTTGGTTTTGATTTAGGCCGCTATTTATTTGAGTTGTAATGGCATTGACTGCGGTGGTGGTGCTGTGCAGCTTACGGAAGCCATGTTAATGACTAGACAGGTGCAGATTTGCAGTATAATACGGGAGCAAAATGGACTCTAGCGTCTTCACTACCGGTGACAAAAGTGATATAGGACGATATGAATCGCCTATGTTTGCCGGTTTTCTAGGTTTTAGTAATGGAACCACTCTCGCCTTTTTCCATATTTCAGGAATGACGAAAGTGTTCAGTGAAAGACTGAATAGAGCCGCTAAGTATTTGTGTCCCTCCTGGCATAGATGTTTCAGCATCTTCATGGCAATGCCGTCGGGGCCGATGGATTTTGAGGGCTTAGCCTGTCTGATGGCTTTCTTGACCTCTGAGGCAGTGATGACAATGGGCGTATTTTGGTTTTTATATTTACGCGCCTGTCGCATGGTTCTACGTTTAGCTCTATCGGGCGGGGAATGTAGTACAAATTGTCTACAGAAGGAGTTCGCACATCCCCTAGGGTCCTTCTTCACCCTATCACCGAAAGTAATATCTACTTTATCCTTGTGTTGCGTTGGATTAGATAGAGCTTTGACCGTAGTCCATAATTTGCCAACACCATCAGAGAGGTTGCATTGCTCTAGGTGTTGTTTCCATTTGGCCAGTTTATGTTTATCGACCAACCTACGAATTTCCGCGTTGAGATCCTTTATACGGGGTCTGCGGGATTGAGACTTCGCACTTCATCTCTTTCTCTAGCCATGGCCGCTGCCGCCGCGGGGAAATTTGGTCTTATTTGAGATATTCGACCCGCAGGAATGAAGCGTTTAGAGGCCGAGTCAATGATGTTGCGGAAGTCTCGTTCGCCTTTGCGTACGTCCGTAGGAATGGATAGAGCAGCCAAGGATTCGTCCGTATATGTCTGAAAACTGTCCCAGTCCGCCTTGGTAAAGTTAATATATGTACCATGCTCAGGTGAAATAAAGTCCGTCGGTCGTTCGATGGTAATGACTATTGGGAGATGGTCAGACGCCAACGTGAGTATGGGTCGCCAATTGGTGTTGTTCAATAGTCCTGCACTTACGATAGAAATATCTGGCGAACTATAGCAGTTACCCGATACTCTCGTTGGGGCGTCTCCGTTTAATGTACAGAAAGCCGTTCGGCAAGTACATGCCCACTATTGTCTGCTGGCAAGTTTGAGTGCCACATGTCGTGGTGCGCATTGAAGTCGCCCAGGATCACGCGGTTATCTCCTCGTAATAGCAAGCTAATGTCGGGGTGATAGCCGGTGGGGCAACTTGAGACAGGGGGTATGTAGATATTAATGATTTGCAGATCGACATCTCCTGTACGGATAGTAATACCTTGGCTTTCTAAGATATCATCCGTTCCTTCGATGTCGGTATCAAATAGATGATACTGTACAGAGTTGTGCGTTATGAACGCTAGACCACCTCCCAGACCTCCCGTTACTCTATGACGGTCTTTCCGGTGGATGTTATATCCGCCATAGGTAATGAGGTCCGACCTAGGACTGAGCTTGGTTTCTTGGACTGCGGCATCCAGTTAATCCGTTATAGTTCTGCTGTAAGATTTGGAAGTGCGCCGGTGGGGTCGATGTCGAGTTACCCATAGGCGTGAGAGACGGATGTGTTCGCCCAGGTGTTGGTAGGCTAAGACCAAGGCTGTGCCTCAGCCTAGTTAGCTGTGGACCCGGTGTAACCGGGTTGGCTGGCGTCGTAGGTTGAGGTGTGCTACAGCATGGTGCGATGAACGCATCCGTCCAGAGGTTCCTGTTAGCGAGGCCAGAGCATAAATGTACGTGGCATTGGCCTAAGCAGTTATTGCATTTGACCGATGACGCGAGCGTGTATAATCTTTGCCGACAAACAGTACACGTAGAGACAGGTGCGAGAAGATGTTGATCCTGACTCACGTGAGAAATTAAACGGGATGTCATAGAAACAGAGAGAGACTGGTGCTCGGAGTTGCTCATGTCTAAACTGCTCCTGTGGGAGCGAGCTGCTAGTCGTTAAGACATTATTATTATTACTATTAGTATTGCTACTAGAAAGTGGCGGTAGGGGTGCGCTTGAACGGCGCTTACCGCGGGACGCCCGAGGGCGCAAACAACAAGGGGCCCCGAAAGTACGGGGTCTGTGGATGTTAAGGTTAAGCCCTGAACATCCAGATTTATGGAGCCATCTCTTACACTAGAAGCATTGCACAGAATGCGACCGTTTAATATATATCTTTTTGCAACAGACACTGCATATCCATTCTTTTGGTCCGGGGTTCGGCTCAACGCCCGCCCGTAACAATAGAATATCTTGCAGCCCTGCTGCAAGGAGAGAGGATGATAGTTTCGGAATGTGACAAAACATACTAAACAGGGTTACATTGAAAGGGACAGTCCTTGGCCGAGGTAAAACCCCGGGTGGTTCCACTGCGCAGAGATCCATGGCGATGTCCTGGGTTTTCTGCTCTGAGAAGTGACTGTACATAGGGAACCTAAGCATAACGCTACCTACATACCAAATTTAAAGTAAATCCAGCCATTTATACGATATTTTTGAATAGGGCGGTCCCGGGTCCACTTCCCATAAAAAAAAATTTACAGAAACAATCTCCAGGCTCCTACTAATCTATCCCCAAAATTTCAACGAAATCGGCCGAATACATACATACATACATACATAGATACATCCAATTATATACATATAGATGAGTCCACAAACGAGCAAATAAAAAACAAATTAAAGACCGCAATAAAGGGTGAATCAGTGGAAGTTTTAACCGCTAAACTACTGAACATCCAACAGCGTAGCAAAACTGCTAACCAATACACTGCGGAAATTGAAAAAATCACAAAGTCGTTAGAAGGAGCATATATCTCTGATGGATTCAACCCAGACCTAGCCACGAGATATTCAACACAGGCAGCAGTTAAGGCCATGTGTAAAAACGCTCTAATGACAAGGTCAAAATGATCATGCAAGCAGGAACGTTCACAACGATGAAGGACGCAATCTCGAAATTTACTAACAGCTGTACCGAAATCACTGGCAGCTCAAACACGATCTTAAATGCAAAGTCAGTACATGAGTAATTCCCGTGGAGGTTACCGTAGTAACAACTATGGAAATTACCAAAATAGAAAATACAGACCACAACCAAGTTACAACAATAATTCTAGATCAAACAATAATAGCAATCAAAGAGGATCACAATCCCGAAATACAGACAGACCATACACACAAACCCGTAACGTGCGCAGTTGCACCGAAACGGAAAACCAGGAAACTCCACTTCAAAATTAACAAAAAGAAAAATATGCTTACTTAATCTAAACCTAAACGGCTATATATCTACAAGGACATCATTAAACATTTCATACTCAATTTTTTTAATTATCTCCATAATTTAAAAACAGCAAATAAATAATAAAGAAAAAATAAATACTGAACAAATCACAGATTTGAAAGGCATTGGTCAGGGAATAACTAGCACTTTAGGCACAATCAAAGCAGATCTAAAAGGCGATGACCTTCTAAGCGCGTCCGCACACGGAGCGAATCGTGATAGACGCGTATTAGACGCTACATTCGATTTTTGTACGCTTTGTTGCTGAACACATATATTTGCATGAAGAGCTGCACACGAATCGGCAGCTGCACGAAAGTGTCAAAGCATGAAAGCTACATGCTGCTGTACGCTTGGAAAAGAGGAAGAAGAAGCATTTGTTTACATTTTTCAATTTTCGATTTTTGTGTGCCGTAGCTTTGGTTTCTTTTTTCAAATAAAATTAATTGTTTCTTTGAAAGAAAAAATAAAAAGTTTGTACAATCGGAAGAAATATGTGTTAAAAATGTGCGGAAAATGTATTAATTAGTTAAAATTGCAATTTTGACAGTTCGTTGTGTGCTTTTTTTCTGCAGCGTCGTGTGCAGATCTTGAGACGCAGAGAAATTTGTGCTCATTGGAATGACGAGTACGCGTCTTTGACGGTACGCCTCGTCTGCGGACTGCCTTATTTATCACTAATTTTATGTTGTAGAAGACAACTTTCCAATTCCATGTGATGGAATAATAGGTCTAGATTTCATAAAGAAATAGAATTGTATTCTAGATTATGGACACACAGAGGATAAACTAATTCTAAGACCATATGATCTCCTCAAACAATAACAATGAATCTAACAAACTGTATGTCCGTCAACACAATCACAATTCCAGCTAGATCGGAAGTTATTAGACAAATTAAAATAAATACAAATAACAAAACCATTTTCATACCACACCAACAATTATCCGAAGGCATTTATATTGCAAACACCGTTACAAATAATGAGCAAACTTTCGTTAGATTTATTAACACGACACACAACAACATAACTATCCAAAATTATAAAGTTAATACTGAAAATTTAGACGATTATACACTAATTAAAGCAATCACCCACAGTAAATGTTACACAGATACAGAAAAATTAAAAAGATTAAACAAAAATTTTCGAAATTTTGTTAAAGCTCAATTAACATCACTCTGCACATCATAGATATATTTGCACTGGAAACAGAATCAATTACTTCTAATAATTTTTATAAACAAAAATTATATATGAAGGATGACAACCCCGTTTACATTAAAAACTAGAAAAGGAGAAATAACCAAACAAGTAAATAAGCTAATTAAAGATGATATAATAGAACCTTCAATTTCAGAATATAATAGTCTAATTTTATTAGAAGAGTACGATTTTGAGGTGGAGTATATAGCTGGTAAAGAAAATCATATCGCGGATGCATTATCCCGCATAACTATTACAAACATAAAAAATATGTCAGTGGAAGCAAGCAAAAAGTTTAAAATAAAGACAAGATCAGCAGCTAAAAAGACCAGTAATAAAACTGAAATTAAAGAAAGTCACAAAAAGAACCCCAAAATTTACGAAGCACTAAATAAATTTGAAGTAAAAAGACATGACAAGCTCGTTTTCAATCCTCCGAAATTGTATTTCACAAAAAAATTGAAAATTTGTAGCAATTTTGATACAAGCAACCTAATTTTTGAGGATAAGATTGACTTAGGACAATTCTTTCCCAGGCTCGAAAGAGAAGCCGGCAATTTAGGACTTGTACAAGTACAGTTGTCCTTAGGGGACAAAGTGTTTAAAAAGAATTATACTGCAGAAGGCAAATGGGAATAAAGTTCTCAACAAGTTAACAATCGCTCTAGCCCCACAGGTTATATGTGTGACAAACCCCGGGAAAATTAAAGAAATTCTGCACAAATATCATGACGATCCTATTAGTGGTGGCCACCCAGGAATAAATCGCATGACAGATAAAATCAAGCAGAAATATAGCTGGCTGAATATGAAAAATGACATACGAAAATATGTAAAGAACTGCATCCACTGCAAGAAAAATAAAATTAATATCTAAACATATCAACGAACCAATGACAATAACGGAGGCATCCCCGAAGGCATTTGATATTGTACAAATTGACACAGTCGGCCCATTACCAAAGTCAATAAATGGAAACGAATATGCTGTTACCATTATATGCGATCTAACCAAATATATGGTAGCGAGTCCAGTTCCAAGCAAACATGCAACAACTGTCGCTAAAGCCATATTCGAGCACGTCATTCAGATTTATGGCCAAATGAAAACAATTTTAACAGACATTGACACAGAATACAAAAATAGCCTGTTCAAAGAACTTTGTAAATTGTTAAAAATTGAGCATAAAGCCTCTACACCGTACCATCACCAGACTTTGGGTACTGTAGAACGCAGTCACCGGACATTCAACGAATATATGAGTGCATACATATCCAGTGACAAAGACGACTGGGATGAATAACTCAGGTATTTCGCTTACTGTTACAATACAACGCCATCGACAACACATAATTATTGTCCTTTCGAACTAATATTCGCAAAACAACCACCAAATTATGAATTTTTGAAGGAAGATAAAATTAGCCCGGTATATAACCATGAGGCATATGACAAGGAAGTAAAATACAAACTTCAAATAGCACAGCAAAGAGCAAGAAAACTAATTCAAGAAGCTAAAGAAAAGCAAAAATCCAATTATGATAAAAAAAGCTATAGTAAGGAAATTAAAATAGGAGATTTAGTATTAGTTAGAGAAGAGGCCTCCCATAATTTAGAGAATAGATATACAGGTCACTAGAAAGTTAAAACTATTGATAAGAACAACAACTGTACTTTAATTCCACATAGCATAGAAGATAGGAATAAAAACAAAAAAGAAATCGTAATTCATAAGAATAGGCTTAAAACAATTTAAAACTTTTAAAAATAAGCATGGCACTTTATCCATAATAATTTAGTAATAACAAAAAAAAGTACATAAGCATTCCAATTTACTCAATTTATATACGGCACAAGCGAAAAGAAAAGAAAATCAAATATCAGCTAAAGTATACAGACAAACAAAAAAATATATACGAATAATAAAAAAACAAAAAAACACATAACAAAACAATGGTAACAAGATCCTAAAACAATTAAATTTTTGTCAACCCAAGCAAACATCTAGCGGTGCATTGAATCAATAAAATAGATATATATAGTTGACTACAAATATTATATCTATTTTTTTTAAGGGGAAAGGTGTAGCATTACATAAACAAATCGCCCTTTTACTTTAATTGTCATGTGCTCACAAATAATGTATAAACAAATATGAATGAACACAAGCAACATTCCACCCAAATTAGTTACATTGAACTCAGCGGGGGTTATACAAAGACTGCACATAGCTAGGATCTTGTTACACTTGTGCGGGCGGTCAAGGACACCCCCAAAGACAGTTGCACAACGTCAGTGTGTTAATACGACTTCATACGTGCACATTTATTGCAACCATATTCTGACTCAACATATTTTAGAATTATACATTTTAGTTTGTATGTATTAGTAATATAGACATAGATATACATTTTAGTTCGGAAATAATTTGTAAGTATTAGTGTAAGAATTTAGTATAAAAGAAAGTAAAGTCAATAAAGAAATTCAATTAATGATCAAACTCCAAAGTAATAACATTTTACATTAAATTTGGCTATAGTGTGTGCAACAATAAAGTACTCTAAAGTCTTGATATATGCTGACGATGTGAAGCTATTTAAGTCATATGCGATAACGGAGGAACGTTCTTTGCTTCAAACGGACTTAGACCACTTAGTTACTTGGTGCAACGTAAACTATATGCCGCTTAATCTGGCAAAATGTAAATTCATGTGTTTCTCTCGTGGAACTCTACAACCAGCTTCTTATTCGATAAACAATTATACTCTTGAACACGTTAATGTTTTTGTTGACTAGGTGTAATATTCATGTGTAAACTCCTAAACGGGTGGATTTCAAGCCCTTCTCTTTTGAACGAAGTTAACTTTAATGTTCCCTCCCGAGCTTTAAGACATTTTAAACCTATTCTTCTGAAGCAATGTAGAACTAACTATCAATTCACGAGCCGTTCCAGTATTTGTGCGAAAATTATAACTCTCATTCAGACACTTTTGATATTTCGGACTCGCTTTTTATTATTAAAAAAAAAACTATCCTATTCTCTCTTAACAATTGATTTCTACGTAGTATCAATTTATGTATTTTTATTATCTATTTATTTTCGTATTGCACTCAGCTGCAAAATTTAATCCGCGCGTTATGCGGATGCGCCCCTCGTGTCGGTTGGGCGGGATGGTGGGTAAAATCCGTTGGGCATAATAATAATAATAATAATAATGCAATGGTTCACATACCAAAACAAAAACGAACAAAACTTGATGCAAAGTCAGAAGAGTGCATTTTTGTCGGCTGTGTCGAAAAAGCGTCTTGAAGCTTATTATAAGTCGCGATGTTACATTTTTGGAAAATTTTAGCGACACAACGAAACGTGTAGAACCAAATCAAGTTACTAATATTGCTGATGCAAGGGAAGTTTGTGACATTGACAATTCAGAGGAGAATATTGTAAGCGAATCATCAGATGTCAACAAATCTTCGGATATCGAATACGATACTCCTGATGAAGGCGAAATTGGTAGTATGCCTGAAGTGAATGACGACCAAGAGGGCGCAAT
The DNA here is from genome assembly GCA_964058755.1 of Campiglossa producta. Taxonomy (NCBI): domain Eukaryota; kingdom Metazoa; phylum Arthropoda; class Insecta; order Diptera; family Tephritidae; genus Campiglossa; species Campiglossa producta. The sequence goes on along the minus strand of CAXKVI010000006.1, from coordinate 34,099,219 downwards.
CCGCCTGTCAAGGCGTATTGCAAGCAAAGCTGAAAGAGATTTGTTATTGAGCGTTGAGGAGGCCTTGAATGGCGGAGCGTCGGGTGCTTGGAAGCAAGCTATGCTAGACGAGATGGATTCTTTCAAGTCAAACAAAAACTGGCAACTTACCAAATTGCCTGCAGATAAGAAAGCAATAAGTTCAAAGTGCGTTTTTAAAATAAATGCGGCTGGTGAGCTTGTTCACTATAAAGCAAGGCTCGTTGTAAAAGGCTGTTCGCAAAACCAGGTGTTGACTATTCGGAAACATTTTCTCCGGTAGTCAGGTACAACTCACTACGTTTCTTGTTCGCCATGGCGGCGAAATATGACTTAGCAGTGCATCAATTGGATGTGGTGACGACATTTTTAAATGGTGAGCTTCAAGAAGAAGTATACATGAAGCAGCCGGAAGGCTACGGCCTAAAGCAGGCAAGCAAGGTTTGGAATGATACATTGAATACAATACTCTGTGATTTGGGACTAGTTTGAATCGGGGTCGATCAATGCATTTACTACTGAGTGAAAGAGTGAAGCATGGTGTATGTAGTAATTTACGTAGACGACGTTTTGGTTTTCTCGAATGCCAAAAAGACTACAGAGCGTATCAAGAACGAATTGTCCTTCAAAAAACAGTGAACAGAAAACAAATTTTTATCAGTGCCTTATTCGAAACTCTCTGGCGGGATCCGCTGAATAAATTTATTAGGGAGCGGCCTCGAAAAACATTTCTCCGGCCTCAGAAGAAAATTTATTATAAACATAAAAAAATATATATATCTGTGCCATTTTTTTAAAGTAACCTAACGCGAAATAGAAAAATATATAATTGTTGTTAAAGCGGGAAACATTATCAGTCCGCCAATACGTAACGTACGTAAAAGCGTTCAGCAGAATCAGTCCGTCAGTACGTCGAAATAACTGACAGCAAATTAGACTACGGGTGTTTGTATGAGTAACGCCAGATACGACGGATACGTCAAAATAGAATTTGCTCTAAAATTTACGTACGTCACGTATTGGCGGACTGATTCTGTTTCCCGCTTTATCTACAATTACATTTTTCATATGCGAAAAAATGCCAAGTTGATGAAAAAAAAATACTTTTCAACTTGTCCTCAAATGAAATTATATACTTGGTACGTATGAATGCACTTAATATGAATTTAAGCGTAAAACACTATGAATGTTTATTTATATTTAGTTCGTACAACTTTTATGTTTTTATAGTTTGAAAATTTGTATGGTTGGTATGTCCCCAAGGCTGGAGAATAAGTAAAAAACTATGATGGAGATCAATTTCACCACTTTGAAGTGCCCAATAGTTTAAGAATATCGGTGGCAATCAATTAAAGTAACTTAAATCGACCTCTGTTTAAATCTGAAAGTAACTTAAGTAAAGTAAAAAAAAAAAACAAGTAAGGAGGTTTAAGTTCGGGTGAACCGAACATTAAATACCCAGCGGTAATTTTGAGAACGGGATAACAATGATATAGGCCCTAGGAGGATTTACCGAATTTTGTCAATTTATGTGATTTTCCATATCGAAAGTGGGCGTGGTCGGGAAGCGATTTGGTCCAATTACATCAGGTATGCTCCCTATTATGCTAGTATACCTTGTACCAATTTTATCGTTCTACCAGTTTAAAAGTTATGACCCGTGAAATTTTCAAATATGCCTCTCTGAAAAGTGGGCGATGCCACGCTGCTTTTAAAAAATTATCAAAAAATCATAATAGAATGACTAGGGGGTTCACTATATCATTTTAGCCATTTCCGTTACCGAATTATGTCAATTTATGTGATTTTCGAAATTTTCGATATCGGAAGTGGGCGTTGTTGAAGAGCGATTTTTTCCAGTTTCATCAAGTATACTCCTCACGATACTAGTATGCTTTGTGCCAAATTTCATCGTTCTACCCTAATCAGTTTAAAAGTTACGACCAGTCGAATTTTCAAATATACCTCTCTTAAAAGTGGGCGGGGCCACGCCCGCTTTAAAAAATTTGTCAAAAAATCATTGTATAATGACCAGGGGATCCACCTATAAAATTATATCATTTTACCCATTTCCGTTACCGAATTATGTCAATTTGTGTGATTTTCGAAATTTTCGATATCGAAAGTGGTCGTGGTTGGAAAGCGATTTTTTCCAGTTTCATCAGGTATACTCCCAACGATACTAGTATGCTTTGTGTCAAATTTCATCGTTCTATCGTAATCAGTTTAAGAGTTACGACCAGTCAAATTTTCAAAAATGCCTCCCTTAAAAGTGGGCGGTGCTACGCCCACTATAAAAATTTATGGAAAAATCATAAGAGAATGACCAGGGGGATTCACCTATAAAATTATATCATTTTAGCCATTTCAGCTGCCAAGATATGTCAATTTGTGTGATTTTCGAAATTTTCGATATCGAAAAAGGGGGCGTGGTTATCATCCGATTTCGCCCATTTTGAACAGCAACCTACCTTGGCCAGAAAGTAACCTGTATACAAAATTTCATGCAAATATCTCAATTTTTACTCAGTTATCGTGTACACAGACGGACGGACGGACAGATGGACGGACGGGCATGCCTTAATCGACTCCTCTTTTCAACCTAAGAACTCTCCTATATGGAAATCTATATCTATCTCCATTATTTTGTGCCGTTACGTACTACCGTTATGTGAACGAAATTAATATACCCTTGTACTAGTACTAGTACTAGTACGCTGGGTATAAAAAAATGCTTTATTAATCAGGCTTTATTATATACCCGTCAAGCTGCCATTTTACGTTTGTCACAGGCAATTATTATCCGGAGTATCAAAAGATAAGTTTCTTATAGGTATTAGTTTGGAAGTTTTTTAAATTTCACCTTAATAAACTTTCACATATTTCTCTATCTCGCGTTAGGTTAGTGGCACATTTATATTTATATTTTTATATTTATAATAAATTTTCTTCTGAGGCCGCAGAAATATTTTGTTCGATGTTTGTTGGGTGTTGCCCTTTTCAAATGTGTTTGGCATCTATTTTTGTAAAATTAGTAATCAAAAAATAAAAACAAAGAAAATCGGAAAACTGAAATTAGTTGGTTACTGCAGGGCCGCTCCCTCATAAATTTATTCAGCGGATCCCGGCAGAGAGTTTTGAATAAGGCACTGATTAAAATTTGTTTTCTGTTCACTGTTTTTTGAAAAATAAACTTTTAACGTTTTTTTGAAATTTCCAGGCTTCTGACATTTTGCTTTGCACTTTTCAGCACAATGATACTATTTGTATACCCAGCGTACTAGTACTAGTACAAGGGTATATTATTTTTGTTCACATAACGGTAGAACGTAACGGTACAAAATAATCGAGTTAGATATAGAGTTCCATATATGAAAGTTCATAGGTTGAAAAGAGAAGTTCATTAAGGGGAGTGCCACTAAATCCCCGAAAACAAAATCCCCAAACACAAAATACCCAGCTCTTAAAAAATCCGGAAAATCAAAATCCCCAAAATAAAAATCCCCAAATCCAAGATCCCCAAAACAAAAATCCACATACATAAAATCCCCATATTTTGAATATACTACATTACTGTGTAAAAAAGTTATTTGGCACCTAGGCCAGTATTAAAAGGCCCGTTGTGATACCACCAACAATAGGAAAGTCAGTTCCGGGACCCTGCCATATGGAAAATACCGGTATTATCGGGATTCTCCACATAGCAGAATCCCGGGACTGACGTTCCTAAACCGACACCGTTACTCTTCCTCGAACCATTTATATGACTTGATGAAGGTCCTTTATGTCCAGCTCCGTGACCTGGCGTAGGCTAACCAGGAAGGGCACTCCCAAAAAGCGATTCTCGCCCCACTTAAAGCCGGGCAGTTGCAGATGAGGTGTTCCACCGTTTCCTCCTCCTCTTACAGCATCGTCGGTAGGCCACACCTAGTCTTTCTGCGTGCCTATCAATAGGCAGTGCCCAGTTAATACGCCTACTAATATGGAGATTTCTCTTCTCCTTGGGGCATAAATATGTTTTGATCTTTCATGATCCCATTTCGGCCAGGTTTCCGGCATCCTTGAGATTGCAGCCATCTTTCAATGGCTTGGCGGAGTAAATACTCTTTCAGCATTAGCTTGCATGTGGCAAACGGCATACCTAAGCACTCTTTATCCTGAAGAACCTGCTTGGTCGTGCCCTGCGTCGCAAGTTCGTCTGCCTACAATTGCCCTCAATGTCCCTATGCCCCGGGACCCATGTGAGGTTCACGCGGTTCTGTTGGGCCATCTCTTGTAGCGATCGATGACAGCTGAGCGTCAGTTCAGAGTTGAACGAATAAGAGCCAAGGGATTTGATGGCCGCTTGGCTGTCGCTGAGGATAAAAGTATCCTGTCCGATAGTGTGTTGGCCTATCCAAGCCGCGGCATCCATGATTGCTGAAACTTCAGCCTGGAAGACACTGCAGTGATCAGGTAGTCTGAAGGAGAGCTCAAGGTTCAGATTCTTTGAATAAACTTCTCCTCCAACTCTGCCGTCTAACTTCGAGCCATCGGTATAAATGAAAGTGCCGCCATGAGTGGCGGGACTCCGATCCGTGCTCTCCCATTCTTCCTGCTTTGAATTTTTATTTTAAAACCGCTATCTCCGACTGTTGTGGTCGCACAACGATCTGTGCTCAGCGGAAGAAAGCTTTAGGATCCCAAAATACTGCCGAGTCCAGTAGTGCTTGCGCCCCAGCCGGACGTTTCCCTTAGACGCAGAGCCGATGCTGCTGCTACCCGGTGCCCTTCCAGATCGAGTGGCAAAATGACAAGAATGGCCTGGAGTGCTTCATTGGGCATTGTTCTTAACGCACCGCTTATACAGATCATGCAATATCTGTTTACTTTACCTAACAGATTAAGGTATGTTGCCTTGCTCAGCGCAGGCCACCATACCACAACTCCATAGAGCATGATTGGTCCAATTTTTGGGGCTGAGCCCCCATTTTTTTCCAATGGCTCTTTGCGCGTGTAGAGTGCAATACACGCTTTCTTCTGTCGCTGAAGAACATTCTCCTTATAGGGTAGTTTCCTATCCAGAACTGTGCCTAAGAACTTGGCTTTGTCAGCCAAGTTCAGGCGCACGTCATTCAGTTTTGGTAGTATTAACGGTGGTATCCTATAGCCTTTGGTGAAAAGGACCAGTTCTACTTTTCCCGGATTGAAATTTAAGAAAAATATTGAGCTGTGATCAGGCATTGAACTCACGCCCCGCGGGATAAACGAAGACTCTATCGACTTTTCTAATGCTTCATATTAGTTTCAATGGCAAAATAGCCAACTCATTACCGGCAGACCCAATAGTTCAATACCCATTTTATGTGTGAATTAATTCAAATTAGGTTGAAAATCGCGGCGATTTGAAACCTAATTTGAATTTATTTCACACATAAAATGGGGATTTCGCGTTGGGGATATTGATTTTGGGGATTCTGAGTTTGGGGATTTTGAGTTAGGGGATTTCGATTTTGGGGATTTTGATTTGGGGATTTTGTTTTGGGGATTTTGTTTTTGGGGATAATGTGGTACACTAGAACACCCACAGAATGTATGGGATTTGGAAAAGTATGAAATTATTTCGCTCCACACGCAATTTCTGAAAGAATGGGGATAAAAAATAAGATCTGTAAAAAAATCTGGCCATCTGTAGAAAAAAATGCCATGGAAATTTGACCTAAAGGCTAAAAATGCACTAAAAAATGGAATATGTCTCTTAGAGTGGTTAAAAAAAATTTTTTTTTAGAAAATATAAAACGCTACCCCGAAATATGGTTCCTTGTGACAAAAAAAGATGCTGCTATTTTTTTTTTTTTTTTAAGGTTCGGTTTTCTCGCGATTAACCTCTAAACCCGAGGAATTCGCCCAGTCGCATACTTTTGACAGAGCTGTCTCCATTAAGTTGCAAAGAGTTTGAGGGAATTTTTCCCGCATGATAACGCAGATATAATCGGCGTATGCGATCACTTGAAAGCCTTCCGCTTCCATGAGACGTAAAAGCTGATTTACAGTAACCAGCCAAAGTAGCGGAGACAGATCACCTCCTTGCGTGGTACCCCTGTTAACAAGTCTGTGAATCGAATTTCCACCTAACTCCGTAGTAATCCGTCTGCAAACAAGCAGTTTGCGGAAAAACTCCACGAGACATGCGTCGAACCGCAGCCCCGTTAACGCCGAGGTGAAAGCATTCGGTAGAACATCGTAGAAGGCTCCTGCTATATCAAGAAAAGCCACCAGCGTATATTGCTTTATGTCAAGAGATTTTTCTATAGCTGATACCAGGGAATGCAAGGCAGTATCGGTCGATCTGCCTTTACTATAGGCGTGTTGAGCCCGCTAAAGATGAGTTGAGTCTATCGATCTTCTGACAAAGTCCTCTAAAAGTCTTTCCAGAGTTTTAAGAAGAAACAAGATAGGCTTATAGGCCTAAAATTATTAGGTTTAGAATAGGATGGTTTCCCTATTTAGGGATAAAAACTACCTTAACCTCTCTCCATGATACATGTACGTAGTTGAGCCTGAGGCAGCCTTCAAACATAGTTTTCAGCCAAGGCTTGATAATTTCGAATGTTTGTTGTAGCTGGGCTGGGAATATTCCATCCGGTCCTGGCGATTTGAAGGGCTTGAGACTGGATAGTATAGCTTTTTCTCATCGGTGATTTCCTTTATTAGCTGATCCGAAAGCATTTCTCCAGTGATCATTGTAGTAGACATGTCTGTGCATGTCGGGAAGTGTGTATCCAGGAGCAAGTTCATAGTGTACGTGCTCGAATCGGCAATTCCCATCCGGCATTTGCACGTGGATCAGTGTTGCTGGCGATTTGGAGAGCACCTTCCGCAGGCTCGAAGCAGCAGGTGTTGATTCAATATTGCTGCAGAAATTCACCCAAGAAGCCCGTTTAGCCTTGCGGATTTCTTTTTTGTAATTACTTAGCTTCGTTTTGTGAAGTGCCTAGGATGCTTTCCAGCCATTCTGTTTGGCCTTGTTAAAAGCTGCCCTACATGTCTGTCTGACATTATCTAGATCGGACGACCACCACGGTGGTTTATGGGTTTCAGCTAATTTTCTAGGCGGGCACGCCTTATCTAAAGCAATCTTGCATTGTTGGTTAAAGGAGCTGACGAGCTCATCTAGCTCCTTATTGTTTTTAGGTGTTACCAACTGATTAGACAAATTTTTGCAAATAAGCTTTTGGTAGTAACCCCAGTTTGTTTTCCTAATATTCTGTATATATTTCGGACTTGTGTGTGAATCTGCTAAGGAGAAACTAATGTACCTGTGGTCTGAGAAGGAGTGCTCTTTAGAGATTCTATGAGGTCACTGTAGGTGTCAGTGACCAAGGTTATGTATAAGACTTCCTCGCGGTTTTTTTTAATAAAAGTGGGGTCATTTCCCCTGTTGCATATATTTAGATTAGTACCTAGTAAGTAGTTATAAAGTAGGTAACTCACCTCGCTCGTTAGTGTCACTGCTGCCCCATTGATTGTGGTGGGCATTTGCGTCGCCAACCATACCTTAATTTTCTAACATGTAAACTATCTCTAATTGGTTCAACTTTCTTCTCTTCCTCTATCTTTTCCTTTACCTCGTTTTCTTTATCTCTTTTTAAAACCCTTATATTAAGTCGCTTTCTTGTTTGCACCACCTTTTTCATACGAAATTTCGGAATCTTGCAAAGTCTTTTTAGGTAGCTTACCGTTGAGCTAGACACTTGAAACTTGAAACATAGTTCGGAGCTCCGTGATAATGCAATGTGAACGAAAAAAGTATACGCTAGGTGGCGCACGGATCAAGAAATACGCTAAATTCATTTAAAAATTGAAATTTTGGGACGCATATTTGAGGAACTTCCCGGTAAGCTAGATTATTGAAAATATGTATACAAATGAAAAATTGAAGACAATACAAACTGTTGTACAAGAAATTCCGCTAGATGGCACACTGGACGAGATAATTACAAAAAAAAAATGAAAAGACTCCTGGACTTTTGAGATCGATTTTTAGTAACTTCCAGATTAGTTTACACATTTGTCACAACCCGATGACAATAAAATCCCTCATCAAAACAATTGAGGACTGAACAAACAAAACGCCTTATTTCGACTTTCAAAAATTTTTCAGAAACCGAAAAAAACTTTGACAGATTCAAATAACCACAATTTAAGGGTTTAATTTGGCGTTACTAAAATAAAACAGCTACAGCCAACTGGGGTCATAATTTTTTTTAATTTTTTGTTTGTGTAGTTGTAGTTTTTTAACTTTGTAATTTGGAAATATGCCCTTTTCTTTGAAACAGGCCATTTTATACGGGATCCCATGGGGGTTTTTGCGTTAAAATGACTGGGCGAGGCTTATATCGAGCCGTAGATGTTTATAGACCGAAAACAACCAAAAACAATTAAGGAAAGCTGTCTTCGGCTCTGCCGAAGGCTATATACCTTTCATGAATAAGCGTCACGATTTTCACTGTTCGATCCCCAGTACAGCCTGTGTCAATTTAACTATATTTATCAGGATCCGAGTTATCGGAACAATCGATTGTATGGAGGCTATATATTATACGTGTTCAATTGTACTGACTTACACTATACACATTACATATGTAGAAAGTACTAAAGGTGCAATATTTTACGTTCCTAACTTTTTAAATGCGGAAGTATTGGCCAAAAAACCTTATATCGGAACAACCGGTTGTATGGGGCTATATGTTATATTTACCCGATGTTCTTGATTTTCACTATATACACTATATAAATAGAAAGTACTCGAGTTGCAAAATTTTACGTTCCTAACTTTTTAATTGCAGAAGTTTTGGTCAAAAAACCTTATATCTGAACAATCGGTTGTATGGGGGCTATATGTTACATTTCCCCGATCTTTTTGATTTTCACTATATACACTACATAAATAGAAAGTACTCGAGATGCAAAATTTTACGTTCCTAACTTTTTAATTGCAGAAGTTTGGCCAAGAAACCTTATATCTGAACAATCGGTTGTATGGGGGCTATATGTTACATTTGCCCGATCTTGTTGATTTTCACTATATACACTACATAAATAGAAAGTACTCGAGTTGCAAAATTTTACGTTCCTACCTTTTTAATTGCAGAAGTTTTGGTCAAAAAACCTTATATCTGAACAATCGGTTGTATGGGGGCTATATGTTACATTTGCCCGATCTTGTTGATTTTCACTATATACACTACATAAATAGAAAGTACTCGAGTTGCAAAATTTTACGGTCCTAACTTTTTAATTGCAGAAGTTTTGGCCAAAAGCCTTATATCTGAACAATCGGTTGTATGGAGGCTATATGTTACATTTGCCCGACCTTGTTGATTTTCACTATATACACTACATAAATAGAAAGTACTCGAGTTGCAAAATTTTACGTTCCTAACTTTTTAATTGCAGAAGTTTTGGCCAAAAATTCTTATATCTGAACAATCGGTTGTATGGGGGCTATATGTTATACTGGTCCGATCTTGTCAGTTCCCACAAATGATTCCTATATTACAAAATGGTGGCCACATACAAAATTTCAGCCAGATATCTCAAAAATTGAGGGACTAGTTTGCGTTCAAACAGACAGACGGACAGACGGACATGGCTAAATCAACTCATCTCGTCATCCTGATCATTTCGGTATACTTATTGATGGGTCTATCTCTTCTTCTTCTCATATTTACAAACATCGGACCAAAGTTATAATACCATTTCATGTTCATGAAAGGTATAAAAAATCAACAAAAAAAACTTTTGCTGGAATATAAAATATTGACCTTTCAATTTTTTTTCAGCCTATCAACATCTATCTAATCTAATCTTGGCTTGCGTCATAATGACGCTTAACCGCCTAGGCGATTTTTGCCGTTTCGTATCAAAGCACGCCAGTCATTCCTTTTTAGCGATAACTGACGCCAATTGGAAACCCCAAGGGAGTTCAAGTCATCCTCTACCTGTTGTTTCCATCTCAGTCGAGGTCTCCCCCTTCCTCTGCTGCCGAATTCGGGTGTCGATAGGAAAACTTTCTGTGCTTGTGCTTCTTTGTCCATTCGCATAACATGACCCAGCCAGCGGAGCCTTTGGGCTTTAATCCGCTGAACTATGGTCAGGTCTGCGTAAAGCTCGTACAGCTCATTGTTAAATTTCCTTCGATACTCGCAGTTGGCATCACGGGAAGGACCATAAATCTTCCGGAGAACTTTTCTCTCAAATACGAGTACTCCAAGGGCCATCTCACCTTCTCTTGACACTGTCCATGATTCCGAGCCGTACATCAGGACTGGTATTATGAGAAACTTATAGAGCGTGATCTTTGTTTGTCGAGGGAGGACTTTACTTCTCAATTGCCTACTTAGTCCAAAGTAACACTTGTTGGCAAGGGTGATTCTCCGTTGGATTTCTAGACTGATATTATTTTCGGTGTTAATGCTGGTTCCCAAATAGAGGAAGTCTCTCACCGTTTCAAACTTGTAGCTATCAACGGTGACTTGGCTGCCAAGGCGCAGGTGTGCCGATTCTTTCTTTGATGACAGCAGATACTTCGTCTTGTCCTCGTTCACCGCAAGACCCACTTTTTTCGCTTCCTTATCCAACCCAGAGAAAGCAGCGCTTACGGCGCGGCTGTTAAGCCCAATATCAAAATCATCGGCATACGCCAGCAAATTGCACGCTCTTGTAAAAGATTGTGCCATTGCGGTTTAGCTCTGCTGCTCGAATTATCTTCTCCAGCATCAGGTTAAAGAAATCGCACGAAAGGGAGTCGCCCTGTCTGAAGCCTCGTTTGGTTTCAAATAGCTCAGAGAGGTCCTTCCCGATTCTGACGGAGACGTTGGTTTTGCTCAACGTCATTTGGCAAAGCCGTATAAGCTTTGCAGGGAAGTTAAATTCAGACATGGCGGCATACAGACAACTCCTTTTTGCGCTGTCAAAAGCGGCTTTAAAATCGGAAAAGAGATTGTTTTTACGGGCTGGAGGCGGCCAGGTAGTCAGTCGCGCTCGCAGGTAAAATAAGAAAGAGAAAAAGGGAAACTAGTTACCCAAATCACAAAGACAACGAGTTCAAGGTGGTAAATATACACAAATGAATTTATTGAGGTTGAGTTGGTTTTTAGGTATATATTGGATTACAAGGATATATCTATATATTAGATGCAACGACAAAGGATTCAGTGTGCTTACCTGGTTTGGCTGTTGGATGCGTCGGCTCGTGCGGTCGAAAAATAATTGAAAGAGCCAACAAGAAGAAAGCAGTTTCTTCGCCCGCGACTGATAACTTTCGTTGTCATGCCGAGGGGAAAGAAACTGTTACCGGTAAAATCTCTAAATATAGATATAGGCGTGGGTGCACATGTATGTGCGATTACGAGGGCGTGCTTTTAGTATTTTAGGCTTGTGGCCTAAACATGCCGGCCCCTTGCCGTAGGCAATCTCATAGTTGATTCGACGCGTCCAACAGCCACGCCAGAGGATGTGACACTATGTTTAGAAAATAGACTTTATACCATATCAACTTAAAACTACAATCCGCGGGATGCGGGTCGGAAGCCTGTACATGCCGTCTCTGCGCGATACATCCTGTGAATAAAGAAGAACGTGAGTGGAAAGATACGTGGTTTTTATTTGATTGGATGCACCTTTATTAAAATTGTATTGCTTAAAGTATGTATATATATATAGCTGGAAAGGCCAAGCTTACGGCTGGTATGCCCCCGAAAGGACCATACCGAAGTTTGAGGGCTGAGCTAGCAACCCGCTTATTACCGAGGGTGGCGTACCGCTCAGCATTATTTCCGCGTACACGTCTGCGCCCAGAGTGAGTAGGATTGGAGACGAGCGCAAAAAGTCCTTATCGGCTAATTTTGTAAACTGGAATGGGGCGGCTGCAGTTCGATCCAGTGTGACCCGCGGGCTCAGTCGCGCATGGTTTGCTATGACCACCGCCTGGGTGGTTACTATTCCTTTCGACCCGTATTTCCCTCGGAGAACTAATGTACATCGGGTTTGTCGGGCGGTGCTGTGTCGTTGGAGGCCGAGGTCCTTGGCGAGAATAGCGTCAATCGTAGTGATGGGAGCGCACGAGTCAATAAGGGCCCGTACGAGGTGTAACTTACCACCCGCTTCAATTTGGACTCTAGCCGTGGGAGTAATGGCTATCAACGTTTTGAAAATTGCCGCCGATACAAGGGACTCCTTCAAGCGGCCGGTGCGGAACCCAATTGAGGCAACATTCCGTGGGACGACCGATTTGCGTTGAGTGTCTTCACGCGTGGTGTACGGGGCAGTTCTGCCAGCAGGTCGCCGTGGCGAGCGGGACGGACGCGGTTCCGCGCCGCCTCGGCGTCTTTGGCGTGTTTTTTTTTTTTTTCTTGTTCGGGGTATGGAACTATGACATGCAATTCCATACTCGGGTTTCGTCGAAAGGCGATAATTTTGACTTACAATGTTCTTGGGGGAGGGAGAAAACCCCACAACTCCTTCCGCCCGAAAACCAAAAAAATTCGTTGTGCGGTGTGAAAGGGAAAATACCGAACACTCAAGGGGCTCACCTTATTAATTTTTACTAAATTTTCCTAATTTCGGATTATGTGGTGCCAAGTAGCCATTCCGATCTGGCAGCATTTATTAAGTGCCAACTTTGACATTCCTCACTCGCTGAATACACACCTGAATGAAAATAACTTTAATTGGGAAAATTTCGGTAAGTGTGGTGTGAAATTTTACGATAATTAAATATGATTTTTGGCAATAATGTTGTTTTCTTTATTTTCAGGGGATCGCAGCATGAAATGGAAAGGAACTTTGAGGAGTCGGAAGCCTTCGCTTTCCAGATGAGATTGCTCCGCGCGAATTGCTTCGAAATCCTCCGATGCTTTGGATAAAATACGCTATGAGTCACTTACCGACCCCATAAAATTGGACGGTGGCATATCAAGCTGATACCCAACAAAACAGCTGGCCCCTTGACCTCGATGGATGCTGAGATAGGTATGACCAAAACTGATGTGATCAACAATTTGGGTACAATTGCCAAATCTGGTACAAAAGCGTTCATGGAGGCGCTGCAGGTTGGCGCCGACGCCTCCATGATTGGTCAATTTGGTGTGGCTGATAATGACAAGAAGGTAAGGCCGTACATTTCAAATCGTACCTGATACTGAACCCGCTGCTTCGAATATTGGCTGGTAACCGGTACACGTTTGTGCGCTCCCAGCTGTATGGGCAACAGGTTATCCAATTTCGTAGTTTCCTAGCATTCCTGATTATTTTCAAGACCTATACTAATCTCTTGAATTTTCAGGCACCTATGGCAGTCTCTGCTCCAGAGAAAATGGAAAATCTTTGAACACATTGGGAATTTTGCTGTCGAGTTTTGAGTAGTTTCCAGGTTAG
>CAXKVI010000006.1:33904987-34085582 GCA_964058755.1 Campiglossa producta | reverse complement strand
ACGCAACGCCGTGCAGCTTTATACGGAAATATAGCCTGGCCACATTCAAAACGACGACTGCTAACGACAACGGCGAAAAACTGAAGCTTGGCGATGATTGCCGCCAAGCACCGACGACTTATTATAATGAAAGCGACAACGACAGTTCTGCATTAGCTCAAACAACAACCAAAAATTTAGAAAAAAGTATTGCATGTGTTAAAATAATGTATAACAAATCAATTTCAACATATTTAAGGCTATTTGTATTTATTTTTATTTTTAATCACAAAAAGAAAAATGGACCGTCGCCTGTCAAAATAGATATAGATCTAATCTAGCGACAGCGGCATTCATGATTAATTGCCACTTAGTCGTATCGTGCCCATAAAATTCCTCCCCATAACATGTGTAAAAATAATTTGATAGATGCCGCACCGTCGTTGTCGTCTTGAATCTGTTTTCCCTAATACACTAGCTTTTTCCAAATAAAAACAATTTGAAAATACTAGGCCAACTGATTTGGTGGCGTTTCTTATTAATAGAAAAAAATTTCTACATAACTGTTCGTTCAAATAAGACGTGCAGTGCATTATTATTCTTGAGTTGTCGGGTAAATAACGCGGATAGTTTTTCATTTCGAAAATGTCAGTGGAACTAAGAAGCAATAAAAACAGTATATTTCTGGTGGGTGAGATTAATCAGCAAATAACAGGCGCAAAGTTACCGTCGAATCGTTAAATATTAGTGAAACTGCAAATCTTGTGGCTCGGGAGTGCATTATATTTTGGGAAAAAGCTAGAATACCCACCAGAGCTTTCCCTAATTGTGGTAAAAAAGTTGTGGATCTTTATCAGTTCTGGAGAGATGCAAAAAAATTGTAATAAGATACCGGATTTTTATAAACGTCGCGGGGAGCAGTTTCAACAGGATTTGGATAATTTATTCGATATCGCACATGCTAATGCTCTACACAGAATTAAAATAGAAGAAGATGAAGTATTTTTACTTAAACATAGAGTGCCAGGCCGCCCAGGTTGCTTAATGGGTGTAGATAAAAAGTTGGCTGTAATTGAAGAAAAGGCAAGGTTAAGACAACTTAGAAAAGAGAAATATAGATTAAAATAAATGCCCTCAGATGGCTTATCGACATCTGTTGCTGCTAACAATGATATGACACATACAGAATTACATGACCAATCCACAAGCTCTGAAGAAAGTCTGAACGAACCGACTCCTTCCACTTCTCAATCAATTCGTTCTTTAAATGCAGTAGCAAAAAGAGGAAGAAAAAATTTCATCACACCAAAATTGGTTGCGACTTTAGACAGATGTCAACTCAGCATTCGAGATTCTGTTTAAGTAGTTCAAGCTGTTGTCGAAGCACTAGGTCTTAACTGTGACGATTACCCAATCAACAAATCCTCTATTCAACGCATTCGAACGCAAATGACAAAACATAGAGCAGAATCTATTAAATCTGATTTTCAGAATAACATGCCCGAAGTTGTTGCTGTTCATTGGGATGGAAAACTGTTACCTAGTGTCAACATAAAAAGCTCTAAAGAAGAACGCTTGCCAATCGTTATTTCGTTTGAAGAGAAAGAACAAATTCTTGCTGTCCCGAAATTAGAGAGCTCTTCCGGCAAAAATCAAGCAAATGCAGTACTAAATACGCTCAATGATTGGAACCTTAATGATAAGGTACAAATAATGTGCTGTGATACGACAGCATCTTTGCTTTTGGAGCAAGCATTAGAAAGAGAATTGTTACTCTTTGCTTGTCGTCATCATGTTTACGAACTTGTGCTCAAAAGTGTATTTCAAACTAAAATCCAAGAGGACAGTACCAGTCCCGAGATCCAACTATTTAAAAAGTTCAAAAATAACTGGAAGAATATTAATCCTAATGCTATCGAACCCTGCTCTAATTTCGTAAAACAACACTTTTGTGAGACGATGATAAATGAATTGGTGGAGTTTTATTACAACGAACTGGAGAAGTCAATTGTACGAGATGATTACCGGGAACTGATTGAACTAGCTATTATTTTTTTGGGAGGAAACTCTGAGAATAAAATTAAAATCAGACCTCCAGGCGCATTGCATCAAGCACGGTGGATGGCAAGAGCTATTTACTCTATAAAGATATGTTTGTTGCAGTCTCAATTTAAAATGAGCGTCAAGGACGAACAAGCGCTTAGAGATATTTCTTTATTCATTGTGACAGTTTATGTTAAGCCCTGGCTAAGATGCAGTTTAGCGGTAAAAGCGCCGAATCGAGACTTACTCTTTTTAAAGACCCTGAAGGATTACGAAAGAGTTGACAAGTTGATTTCCAAAGCAGCTTTAGGAAAATTCAGTCACCACCTATGGTATTTATCAGAAGAAATAACCCTGCTATCAATTTTTGACGACGACGTTGATGAACAAACTAAGAAGAACATTGTAATTAACTTTAAAAGAGAAAGCTTTGATAATTCCGGAAAGAGATACGTTCCATCGAAGGATGAAACGTCGTTATCTTTATATGGTGAATTTTAATTCATATGTATTAAGCTATGCTCACTATTTACTAAACGCTAAACTTTTGTTCTTGTTTTAGAAAAATCTTTGGGTGATTTCATTACTATTAGAAGCAAAAATATATTTTCGAGGCTAAAAGTTGACTGCAGTTTCCTTCAGGAAAATATATCTTCGTGGGAAGAAACCGTGGCCTATATCGAAGCAAAAAAGAAGATTTTGTGCTTAAAAGCGGTTAATGACACAGCTGAAAGAGCTGTTAAACTTATGCAAGACTTTCATGGTTTGATAACCGTAGAAGAAGAACAAAAGCAGTTCCTTTTACGCTGTGTGCAAGAACATAGAGATATGTATCCAGATTGTAAAAAACAGGCTTTAATAAAATTAAAGAAAAAAAAACTTTTTTAAAAATAAGCTTTTATTATTGGTTTATAAAATTAACTAAAAAGTAAAAAATAAATTGACTGTAAAGGAATATAACACTTTATAAGTTCATTGTAACCTTTAAAGATAATTTGACTTCTTCGTCTGCCACAAAATAATTCCATATTGTACATAATTATATATTTCTAACATTAAAACTTTACACCTAAATTATTAAATCTTCCAGTATATATCACATTCCTAATTTTATTAATAATAAAAGCGTGTTAAATTTTGATGGTGTAATTAAGAACATTTAGGACCTTCTTTTCTATTTGATGGTATAATTAAGAACATTCAGGACCTTCTTTTCTTGCTATCGAAATTTAACACGCTTTTATTATTAATAAAATTAGGAATGTGATATATACTGGAAGATTTAATAATTTAGGTGTAAAGTTTTAATGTTAGAAATATATAATTATGTACAATATGGAATTATTTTGTGGCAGACGAAGAAGCCAAATTATCTTTAAAGGTTACAATGAACTTATAAAGTGTTATATTCCTTTACAGTCAATTTATTTTTTACTTTTTAGTTAATTTTATAAACCAATAATAAAAGCTTATTTTTAAAAAAGTTTTTTTTCTTTAATTTTATTTTTTACTTTTTAGTTCGGTGTTTAAATTAGTTATGCAATCTTTACTTAGTTATTTTAACATTCCTCATCCGATCCATTTCTTTTAATGCATCAACATTACACGGCTTCCTTGAAGTCAACGATTCGAAGACCTTCTAAAGACTTAACACAATCAACTATATGAGAGCAAAGTGTAAAATGCTTCTTCTTATGGTTTTAATGCATACAAAGTTGAAAGTTGGCAACTTTTGCATGTCAGATGTCGCTCGTGATGCGCAATGTGTCGTTCTCTACCTAAATACACACGTTCAACTCATCTGTCAATACATAATACTATGGATACACATACAGAGATTACCTCCAATAAATCTTCTTTAATCAGATCCAAATTTTACGCTGATACACACAAAATTGAAGATTAATAATCAGCGCACTAGATGGCTTTGGTTGTAGTACTTGCGGTTTAAAATAGATGTCGCTCTTTTTTGGTGACATCTAGTGTCCAGTAGCGGCGAACTCGTAATTTTGGTAGTGGTCGTTGCGATGTTTGTTTATTTATCGATGACAGTAGCGGTGAAATAGTTATGATATCTGCTCAAATCTTCTTAGTTTTTGGGAGTTTATAATGAAGATTATGCTCAAGTTAACTCCCGAAAGCGGAGATAATTCGGAATTTGCGCTAATGCATCAGCCGTATAATGCTGCGGCAAATATTGATTGTGACGCCGCTATAAAGCCGTGCGGCAAAGAGGCAATAATGTCGCAGCGACATCAATCGGCTGCTAGCAGCAAAAGAAAACATAGAATCTTTTACAATAAAGCCGCGTGGTTAATAAAGTTACTTTTGGGATACTGGAATAAAGACTAAACTAAACGATAAATGGGATTTTTGAAATTAAGCAGAGGCAATAATGTCGAAGCGACATCAATCGGCTGCTAGCAGCAACAGAAAACATAGAATCTTTTACAATAAAGCCGCGTGGTTAATAAAGTTACTTTTGGGATATTGGAATAAAGACTAAACTAAACGATAAATGGGATTTTTGAAATTAAGCTAATTATTTATTTACTGTTAGCGAAGCCTGAACGATGATGAGAATTTGTAAAATCCCATCTTAACTGCAAGTTAGTACAATATCAAAAGCAAAATTTCCTGGAATGAAAACTTTCGAATATCTCTACTCGTGCACCACCTATCGGAATTATTTTTTTGTTATTTTGCGTGGAGGCAGAGAACTAAACGATGAGTTGAAAAACGAATTAATCGACACTGAAAACGGACCTTCGTAATTCTCAAATAAAGCGACTCACGCGCCACCTAGCGGGTCCAATTTTTTTTTAACATTTAGAAACTAATTAAGTAACACACACGTAAAATATCAGCCAAATCGGTCCATAATTACGATTTTGAGTTTTTATTACCGCTATCTCAGCCCCACCTAGCGGAATTTTTTTTTACAAAAATATTTCTTTTCATGGTGGTAATACATGTTACGAATTTCAGCTAAATCGGACCATAAATGCGAATTTTGAAATAATATTGCATTGTCATCGGGGTTATACATGGGTGCAGAATTTCAGATCAATCGGACACCGGGAAGTGTATCAAATTTAGCTTGCAAGATTTGATTACAGACAGCCGTCAGGTGAAACTAAATAAAAGCTTATAAAAAAAGGAAATGTCCTGAGTAATCCTATTAACAATATTTAAATTAAACAATCTTTAAGACAAATTTCTATTAACAATTTTAAACAAAGCAATGCACATTTTCGTTGATCTAGCTACTAGATGAAGAAAGAAACTGCTATTTTTGAGGCCCTGTCGGCACGGGTTAAAGTTTACGTGGAAAGTTAAAATTTGTTATTTAAGCAGAGGTTTGTATACTAAACCGAATTAGAGGGTATGCGTTTTTATAATTGCAAAACGAAATATTTCGTTCATATAAGGGACACCCTATTGGTGGGGTTAGCGGGATCGCCTTTCTTGTGGATTGGGCAGAGCACACTTAAATTCCAATCTGGAGGCATGCACTCATCTGACCATATTCTGCATAAGAGCTGATGCATGCTTTTTACCAGCTCTTCGCCTCCGTGCGTGAACAGCTCGGCGGGTAGTCCGTCTTTCCCAGGCGATTTGTTGTTTTTGAGCCGGAATATAGCTATCCTCACTTCACCATAGTCAGGTGGTGGGACGACTTTTCCATCGTCAGGGATTGGGGTATCGGGTTCGACGTCTCCCTCGCAATTTAGCAGTGAGGAGAAGTGCTCCCTCCATAATTTAAGTACATTCTGTACGTCGGTTACCAGGTCGCCGTTATTGTCCTTACAGGAACTTGCCCCGGTCTTTAAACCTTCCGTCATCCGCCGGATCTTTTCATAGAATTTTCGGACATCATTCCTGTCAGCCAGCATATCAAGGTCCTTACACTGACGCCTTTCGGCTTCACGTTTCTTTTTTCTGAAAAGGCGCTTCTCTTCCTTCCTCGCCTCACTGTAGCGTTGCCATACACTGCGGGTTGCGCCCGCTCGCAGCGTTTCCCTGTATGCAGCGTCCTTTTGTCCGAGGCAGTGCTACTTTCCTCATCGTACCAGTTGTTCTTGCGGGCTCGCTGAAACCCTATAGTGGCCTCAGCGGCGGTACGCAATGAGAGAGAGATATGCTTCCATTGCTCGGTTACATCGTTAGGTCGAGGATTGCCCACTGATAGCAGGTGTGAGAGTCGAGTGGAGAAATTATCAGCTGTCTGTGTCATGCGCAGCTTCTCGACGTCAAACTTTCCTTCCGTTACTGTGCGCACTTTCTTCGCTGCACAGAGGCGTGTGCGTATCTTGGCTGCAACAAGATAATGGTCCGAGTCGATATTGGGACCACGTAGGGTACGCACGTCCAGAACGGTGGAGCTGTGTCTGCCGTCGATCATGACATGATCACTCTGGTTTCTAGTTCTTTGATCAGGGGACAGCCATGTGGCTTGGTGTATTCGCTTATGCTGTAACCTGGTACTACTGATGACCATATTGCGAGCAGCGGCGAAGTCAGTCAACCTAGTGCCGTTGGGGGATGTTATATCGTGGAGACTGAATTTTCCAACTGTAGGACCAAAGACTCCTTCCTTGCCCACCTTGGCACCTACGGTAGATAAATGTTATGTTGAAAAACCTCGCCTTGATGCGGATCGCAGCGAGACGCTCGTCCACAGGAGTGAACGCTAATACTTGGCGGCGAAGTCTCTTCCCCACCACGAATCCTACACCATCCCGTTTTGGGGTTTTTGGAAAATATTTACACATTTATATAGCGAGCCGCTTGCTTCAAGACAGACGCCCGCTTGCAGCCGCACCTCATTGTGAACAGACGCTGCGCAAAATACCTCGGTGAGCCCTTAAACCAAGAATGTCAGAGTGGCCCCACCGGGGCTCCCTCTCTTTCTGCCGCGAGCCTAGATAGCTCACGTTGCCCAGAGTGTACGAACGAGGACACAAGAGTCGGGATTGGACAAGGTCGCACAGCAGCCACACCCCATTACACTCCCCTATCAACATCTACGGCACGATATAAGCTTGCCCAGTTGTTTGGTGCAAAAATTTCCACGTACAAACAAATGACAAGTAAATATTTCCGATTTGTACGAAATTTTGATTTTGACGGATCTTTTTTATGGCAAATATTGACGTTTTAGTAGTTTCTATTGAGTACATCATGTGTAATGTTGTCTTAACCAACAGATTGCATCAAAACACTAAAAAAGTGAAAAATGGAAATAAGGCTTTTTGTTTGTTCAGTCCTCAATTGCGGTAGGTGGCGCACGGATGGAGATATTTCGAAAACTAATTTGCAGTTGAGAATTTTGTGATCAACTTTTGACCAACTTCCAGTTAACCTGCGAACTTGAACTTGGCTTAAATTGAGGCAACAGTGACGCTAGAAATAGTATAAATCAAAATTCCGATAGATGGTACGCTGGTCTATATAATTGCAAATCTTTAAAAAAAAAATTAGAAGAGTCCTGGACTTTTGCGATCGATTTTTAGTAACTTTCAGATTAGTTAGAGACTTGAAACTGTACACATTTGTCACAACCCGATGGCAATGCAATCCCTCATAAAAACAATTCCGGTAGGTGGCGCACGGATCGAGATATTTCGAAAACTAATTTTAAGTTGAGAATTTTGTGATCGACTTTTGACCAACTTCCAGGTAACCTAGGGTCTTTAAACTTGGCATTAAATTGTGGCAACAGTGACACACCAAATAGTAAAAATTAAAATTCCGATATATGGCACGATGGTTTATATAATTGCAAATCTTAAAAAATTAAAAGACTCCTGGACTTTTGCGATCGATTTTTAGTAACTTCCGGATTAGTTAGAGACTTGAAACTTTACAAATTTGTCACAACCCGTTGACAATGCAATCCCTCACCAAAAAAATTCCGGTAGGTGGCGCACGGGTCGAGATATTTCGAAAAGTAATTTGAAGTTGAGAATTTTGCGATCGACTTTTGACCAACTTCCAGGTAACCTAGGAACTTGAAACTTGGCATTAAATTGAGGCAACAGTGACACTAAAAATAGTAAGAATCAAAATTTCGATAGATGGTACGCTGGTCTATATAATTGCAAATCTTTAAAAAAAAATTAGAAGAGTCCAGGACTTTTGCGATCGATTTTTAGTAACTTCCAGATTAGTTAGAGACTTGAAACTTTACACATTTGTCACAACCTGATGACAATATTATCCCTCATCAAAACAATTCCGGTAGGTGGCGCACGGATCGTAATATTTCGAAAAGTAATTTGAAGTTCAGAATTTTGCGATCGACTTTTGACCAACTTCCGGGTGACCTAGGTTCTTGAAACTTGGCATTAAATTGAGGCAACAATGACACTACAAATAGTAAAAACCAAAGTTTCGATAGATGGTACGCTGGTCTATATAATTGCAAATCTTTAAAAAAAAAATTAGAAGAGTCCTGGACTTTTGCGATCGATTTTTAGTAACTTCCAGGTTAATTAGAGACTTGAATCTTTACACATTTGTTACAACCTGATGACAATATTATCCCTCATCAAAACAATTCCGGTATTTCGAAAAGTAATTTGAAGTTGAGAATTTTGCGAGCGACTTTTGACCAACTTCCAGCTAACCTAGGAACTTGAAACTTGGCAATAAATTAAGGCAACAGTGACACTAAAAATAGTAAAAATCAAAATTTCGATAGATGGCACGCTGGTCTTTATAATTTAAAATTTTAAAAATAAAAATTAAAAGGCTCCTGGAGTTTTGCGATCGATTTTTAGTAACTTCCAGGTTAGTTAGAGACTTGAAACTTGTAACATTTGTCACAACCTGATGACAATATTATCCCTCATCAAAACAATTCCGGTAGGTGGCGCACGGATCGAGATATTTCGAAAACTAATTTGAAGTTGCAAATTTTGCGATCGACTTTTGACCAACTTTCAGCTAACCTAGGAACTTGAAAGTTGGTATTAAACTGAGGCAACAGTGACACTAAAAATAGTAAAAATCAAAATTTCGATAGATGGCACGCTGGTCTTTATAATTTCAAATCTTAAAAAAAAAATTAAAGGGCTCCTTCCAGGTTAGTTAGAGACTTGAAACTTTAAACATTTGTCACAACCTGATGACAATATTATCCCTCATTAAAACAATTCCGGTAGGTGGCGCACGGATCGATATATTTCGAAATTTTTTCGATCGACTTTTGACTAACTTCCTGGTAATATAGGCATTTAGTTAAAGGAACCGTGACAGTACCATATTTAAAAATCAAATTTCCGATAGGAATCACCAAAATTAAAATAAGATAATAAAAAAATGATAAAAAAAATTTAAAGATAACCTTTATATGAATGCTGTCAAAAAGCCTCAGCAAATTTGTCGTTAAACAAAGACATGGTTTCGCTGTTTTTGGTTTTGAAGTTTTAGTCATACCAATTGTAATCAATTTTTGAGATTTTAAAATATAAAGGTGGAGTGCACGTTTCCAAACTAAGGCAACAATTTCTGAGACCCTAAATAGAAGTTCGGTAATCGACAAAACATTTAAAGCCTATTAATTGCACTCCACATTTATATATTCAAATCTCAAAAATTGGTTACAATTGGTATGACTAAAATTTCAAAACCAAAAACACCGAAACCATGTCTTTGTTTAACGACAAATTTGCTGAGGCTTTTTGACAGCATTCATATAAAGGTTGTCTTTAAATTTTTATACCTTTCATGAACATGAAATGGTATTATAACTTTGGTACGATGTTTGTAAATATGAGAAGAAGAAGAGATAGACCCATCAATAAGTATACCGAAATGATCAGGATGGCGAGATGAGTTGATTTAGCCATGTCCGTCTGTCCGTCTGTCTGTTTGAACGCAAACTAGTCCCTCAATTTTTGAGATATCTGGCTGAAATTTTGTATGTGGCCACCATTTTGTAATATAGGAATCATTTGTCGGAACTGACAAGATCGGACCAGTATAACATATAGCCCCCATACAACCGATTGTTCAGATATAAGGTTTTTTGGCCAAAACTTCCGCAATTAAAAAGTTAGGAACGTAAAATTTTGCAACTCGAGTAATTTCTATTTATGTAGTGTATATAGTGAAAATCAACGAGATCGGGCAAATGTAACATATCGCCCCCATACAACCGATTGTTCAGATATAAGAATTTTTGGCCAAAACTTCTGCAATTAAAAAGTTAGGAACGTAAAATTTTGCAACTCGAGTACTTTCTATTTATGTAGTGTATAAAGTGAAAATCAACAAGATCGGGCAAATGTAACATATAGCCCCCATACAACCGATTGTTCAGTTATAAGGTTTTTTGGCTAAAACTTCTGCAATTAAAAAGTTAGGACCGTAAAATTTTGCAACTCGAGTACTTTCTATTTATGTAGTGTATATAGTGAAAATCAACAAGATCGGGCAAATGTAACATATAGCCCCCATACAACCGATTGTTCAGATATAAGGTTTTTTGACCAAAACTTCTGCAATTAAAAAGTTAGAAACGTAAAATTTTGCAACTCGAGTTGTTGTTGTTGTTGTTGTAACGAAGTGTAGCCCTGCCCAGCGTGTACTTTTCTTTAACCTAAATTGTCATCAATTTCTTCTAACGGGAGTCCTAGGAAACTTGCAGTTTCAACAGGGTTGGACCAGAGGGAGATGGGTGTTAGAAGAGTGGGCTCCGAAGAGCAGATAAATAAATGGTTGGTATTATGGGGTGACGAGCCGCATGCCGGACATTCATTCGGCACGTCAAGGTCTAGTCTGGATAAGTAGGAGTTTAACCTGCTACAGTATCCAGAGCGTAATTGAGCCAGAGTGACCCTTGTCTCTCGAGGAAGATGACGCTCCTCAGCCGCGACGCGAGGTGGTTTGGCGTGCAAAACGGCGTTCAGTGGACAGAGCGAGACATAAGACGCAACGGACGTGTCATGGATGTGCTTCAGGGCCTGCGTATGTACCTTTGGATCAAACGGCGAAAGTGTGAGGTGCCGGATCTCATCAAAATGCTCACGTAGATGTGCCCTTACGGTCCTAGGAGGTGGCTCATACTCAAGCAGTAGTCTGTTGGGATGTTGTGGTTTGCAACAGTTCAACAGGTACTGCTTGTTTAGCATTTCATTGTGCTCCAAAACTGGGAGCATTTCCACCTCATGATGTAAATGATGTTTTGGAGACATAAGGACGCATCCCGTGGCGGTTCTGAGTGCGGTATTTTGGCAGGCCTGCAGTCTTTTCCAATGAACCTCAGCAAGCCCCGGCGACCATATCGGCGACGCGTAATTCAGGATCGGCCGACCAATTGCTTTATAGGTTGCCAGCAACGTTTCTTTGTCTTTACTCCAAGTGCTGCCGGCTAGCGACTTGAGAATTTTGTTGCGGCTTTGTAGCTTAGAGACAATTGCGGTTGAATGAGCAGCGAATTTGTGCATGGGGTCGAAAGTTACCCCTAAGATTTTGGGGTGAGAGACAGTAGGTAATTTTTGATCGCCTACGTAGATTTCTAACTCCATGCCAACTTGCGCCGTCCAGGTCGTGAATAGTGTCGCCGAGGACTTCGTTGGCGACAATGTCAGGCTCCGGGCAGTGAAAAACTCAACAAGAGAGGGGAGATAACCATTGATCCTGGAGCATAGCTCATCAACGGAAGTGCCAGAAGCCAGGATCGTACAATCGTCTGCGTAAGAGACAATCGAGACTCCATCTGGTGGGGAAGGAAGCCTCGAAATATAAAGATTAAACAGAAGCGGGGAAAGGACACCACCCTGCGGTACCCCTTGTTTAATCTTTCTCGGTTTTGATTTTTTGTTTCTGAAAACTACAGACGATTGACGACCACTCAGATAATTGGCGGACCAACGCTTAAGACAGGGGGGGAGCGATGAATCTTCCAAATCGGATACCAGTTGTCCATGATTTACTGTGTCAAAAGCTTGAGACAGGTCAAGAGCAACTAGAACCGTCCTGTGATGAGGGCTTTTCTGGTTGAGTCCGTCAGTTATCTGAGTGTTAATGGCATTTAGAGCAGATGTTGTGCTCCGTATTTTTCTAAAGCCATGTTGGTGCTCGGCTAACCTCAACTTTGATGTGTAAAGAGGAAGTAATACCGCCTCCAATGTCTTCACTACTGGCGAGAGGAGCGATATCGGACGATAAGACTCCCCTACGTTAGCTGGTTTGCCAGGCTTTAGTAGTGGGACCACGACTGCCTGTTTCCATTTTTCAGGTATGACAGAAGTGGCCAGGGACAAATTGAAGACGGTAGTGAGGTATTTTACTCCCTCTTCGCCGATGTGTTTTAAATGCACCATGGCTATGTCGTCAGGGCCCATAGCTTTAGAGTTTTTGGCTTTCATGATGGCCACTCGAACCTCTATAGCGGTGATGGAAACGGGGGCATTGTTTTTGTGTTTATGCGCGCACCTGAAGATCCTACGTCTGTCCCTGTCCTGTGCCAGGTGTGGTACAAACTGTCGGCAAAAGGCCGTTGCACTTTTCTTCGGGTCACTAAACGTCTTATCACCAAAGGTGATGTCTACGTTTTTTGGTGGGCCCGTCGAATTTGACAGGGATTTGACTGTGGACCATAATTTTCCAACACCGGTAGAGAGGTTACAAGACCTCAGATGCTCCTCCCATTTGGCATGTTTGTGTTCATCTACCAACCGTCTGATTTCCGCGTTGAGACCACTGATCTGTGGGTCTGCGGGATCGATGCTACGTATATGGTCACGTTCATTGGCCAGGGCTGCAGCTTCAGTTGGGAAGTTTGGCCGTATATTTTGTATTCTCCCAGCTGGTACAGCAACTCGAGTACTTTCTATTTATGTAGTGTATACAGTGAAAATCAACAAGATCGGGCAAATGTAACATATAGCCCCCATACAACCGATTGTTCAGATATAAGGTGTCTTGGCCAAAACTTCTGCAATTAAAAAGTTAGGAACGTAAAATTTTGCATCTCGAGTACTTTCTATTTATGTAGTGTATATAGTGAAAATCAAAAAGATCGGGCAAATGTAACATATAGCCCCCATACAACCGATTGTTCAGATATAAGGTTTTTTGGCCAAAACTTCTGCAATTAAACAGTTAGGAACATAAAATTTTGCAACTTGAGTACTTTCAATTTATGCAGTGTGTAGAGGAAAATCAAGAAGATCGGATAAATATAACATATAGCCCCATACAACCGGTTGTTCCGATATAAGGTTTTTTGGCCAATACTTCCGCATTTAAAAAGTTAGGAACGTAAAATATTGCACCTTTAGTACTTTCTACATATGTAATGTGTATAGTGTAAGTCAGTACAATTGAACACGTATAATATATAGCCTCCATACAATCGATTGTTCCGATAACTCGGATCCTATTATTTTGTAAGTTTTTTTAAATTATAACAAAGATGTGTAATGTGTATAGTAAATATAGTTAAATTGACACAGGCTGTACTGGGATCGAACAGTGAAAATCGTGACGCTTATTCATGAAAGGTATATAGCCTTCGGCACAGCCGAAGACAGCTTTCCTTACTTGTTTTATCATCTTTTTATTAAAATTTGTATTTTCCTACTCTCTACACACACTCCGGGCGACCAAGGTCGAAGTCAGCTAACCCCCTCTTAGTTATGGAATGTGGCACTATAGCGTCTTAAGGCTAGCTAAAGACGTGGTTGCCACAATTCCCACATACCCTGTCAATTTATTCTACCCCTGCAAGTGTACAACAACCTCACATACGTACGGTGCTGGACCATGCGTATAGCAGCTACCCTGCTAACCAAACCCAAGGAAAATCCTGGATAATTCCTAAGTCGCGCTATCCTAAATCGAGGATAAATGAATGGATAGTTTTGTATGGGCCGCGTGCAGATTGGACCCACTTTTTATCGATTATTTCGTGTACGTGTGATAGCGCTGCTCACTCGCACTCATTTAGAAACATCATCATCATCATTTATTGGCGCTTAACCGCCTGAGCGATTTTGGCCGTTTCGTATCAAAGCACGCCAGTCATTCCTTTTTAGCGATAACGGACGCCAATTGGAAACCCCAAGGGAGTTCAAGTCATCCTCCACCTGTTGTTTCCATCTCAGTCGAGGCCTCCCCCTTCCTCTGCTGCCGAATTCAGGCGACGATAGGAAAACCTTCTGTGCTGGAGCTTCTTTGTCCATTCGCATAACATGGCCCAGCCAGCGGAGTCTTTGGGCTTTAATTCGCTGGACTATGGTCAGATCTGCGTAGAGCTCGTACAGCTCATCGTTAAATTTCCTTCTATACTCGCCGTTGGCATCACGGGAAGGACCATAAATCTTCCGGAGAACTTTTCTCTCAAATACTCCAAGGGCCATCTCATCTTCTCTTGACATTGTCCATGAATCTGAGCCATACATCAGGACAGGTATGATGAGAGACTTATAGAGCGTGATCTTTGTTCTTCGAGAGAGGACTTTACTTCTCAATTGCCTACTCAGTCCAAAGTAGCACTTGTTGGCAAGAGTGATTCTCCGCTGGATTTCTAGACTGATATTGTTTTCGGTGTTGATACTGGTTCCCAAATAGACGAAGTCCCTCACAGTTTCAAATTTGTAACTACCAACAGTGACATGGCTGCCAAGGCGCAGGTGCGCCGATTCTTTCTTTGATGACAGCAAATACTTCGTCTTGTCCTCGTTCACGGTAAGACCCACTTTTTCGCTTCCTTATCCAGTCCAGAGAAGGCAGCGCTTACGGCGCGGTTGTTAAGGCCAATGATATCAATGTCATCGGCATACGCCAGCAATTGCACGCTCTTGTAAAGGATTGTACAATTGCGGTTTAGCTCTGCTGCTCGAATTATCTTCTCCAGCATCAGATTGAAGAAATCGCACGAAAGGGAGTCGCCCTGTCTGAAGCCTCGTTTGGTTTCAAATGGCTCAGAGAGGTCCTTCCCGATTCTGACGGAGCTGTTGGTATTGCTCAACGTCATTTGACAAAGCCGTATAAGCTTTGCAGGGAAGTCAAATTCAGACATGGCGGCATACAGGCAACTCCTTTTTACGCTGTCAAAAGCGGCTTTAAAATCGACAAAGAGATGGTGAGTGTCGATTCTCTTATCATGGGTCTTCTCCAGGATTTGGCGTATCGTGAAAATCTGGTCGATGGTAGACTTACCAGGTCTAAAGCCACACTGATAAGGTCCAATCAGTTTGTCTACGATGGGCTTCAGCCTTTCACACAACACGCTAGAAAGAACCTTATATGCGATATTAAGAAGACTAATTCCGCGGTAGTTGGTGCGGTTAGCGGGATCGCCTTTCTTGTGGATTGGGCAAAGCACACTTAAATTCCAATCCGGAGGCATGCATTCGTCTGACCATATTCTGCATAAGAGCTGATGCATGCTTTTTACCAGCTCTTCGCCTCCGCGTTTGAACAGCTCGGCGGGTAGTCCGTCTTTTCCAGGCGCTTTGTTGTTTTTGAGCCGGGATATAGCTATCCTCACTTCATCATAGTCAGGTGGTGGGACGACTTTTCCATCGTCAGGGATTGGGGTATCGGGTTCGACGTCTCCCTCGCAATTTAGCAGTGAGGAGAAGTGCTCCCTCCATAATTTAAGTACACTTTGTACGTCGGTTACCAGGTCGCCATTATTGTCCTTACAGGAGCTTGCCCCGGTCTTAAAACCTTCCGTCATCCGCCGGATCTTTTCATAGAATTTTCGGGCATCATTCCTGCCAGCCAGCATCTCAAGCTCCTCACACTCACGCCTTTCGGCCTCACTTTTCTTTTTTCTGAAAAGGCGTCTCTCTTCCTTCTTTGCCTCACGATATTGTTGCCATACACTGCGGGTTGCGCCCGTTCGCAACGTCTCCTTGTAGGCAGCGTCCTTTTTTTTCGAGGCAGTTTTGCATTCCTCATCGTACCAGTTGTTCTTGCGGGCTCGCTGGAACCCTATAGTGGCCTCAGCGGCGGTACGCAATGAGTGAGATATATGCTTCCATTCCTCGGTTACATCGTTAGGTCGAGGATTGCCCTCTGCTAGCAGGTGTGAGAGTCGAGTTGTGAAATTATCAGCTGTCTGTGTCATGCGCAGCTTCTCGACGTCAAACTTTCCTTCCGTTACTGTGCGCACTTTCTTCGTTGCACAGAGGCGTGTGCGTATCTTGGCTGCGACAAGATAATGGTCAGAGTCAATATTGGGACCACGCAGTGTACGCACGTCCAGAACGGTGGAGCTATGTCTGCCGTCAATCAAGACATGATCAATCTGGTTTCTAGTTCTTTGATCAGGGGACAGCCAAGTGGCTTGGTGTATTCGCTTATGCTGGAACCTGGTACTACTGATGACCATATTGCGAGCAGCGGCGAAGTCAGTCAACCTAGTGCCGTTGGGGGATGTTATATCGTGGAGACTGAATTTTCCAACTGTGGGACCAAAGACTCCTTCCTTGCCCACCTTGGCATTAAAGTCGCCGAGCACGATTTTGATATCATGCTGTGGGCAGCGATCATAAGTCTGTTCAAGTTTATCGTAGAAGGAGTCCTTCTCTGCGTCGTCCGTCTCCTCAGTCGGCGCATAGGCTCATTTAGAAACGCCATAAGAAAATAATATAGCTGCACTCCTCTAACTAAAAAATTTCCCTTTGCATTTGAACAGTGTTGCCAGATCTGAAATTTAAAATGCCCACAAAATACCCCAAATTTTCTCCAAAATGCCCAAAAAATACCCCAAATTTTCTCCAAAATGCCCAAAATAAATGAAACACGTTTGGTTTTTTTTAATCTTGTTTTAATGAAAAATAAGACATAATTTAGAAAAACATAATGGCACTATACATTTTTCTGTTTTTTCTTGTTAAGTGCAAGAAAAATACATGGAAAAAAACGTATTGTCATGAGCACATACATGTATTTCTAAAATTTACATCAAATTGTTTCCCGACTTTAGTTATAGTTACATCAAATTAAATGTAATTAAATGTTATTTCTTTTGATGTAAAGCTACATTTACACTGCACCAAATGCTTCACTTTGGCCAAGTTTTTTCAAGACCGTTCATCCGCATATTGAATTTGATCACCAAATTAGGTCAAATTAAATCAAAGTCGTCTAATTTGGCAAACAAATTCATTCTGCGGACAAACATTCTCGAAATAACTTCGCCAAAAGCGACGCATTTGGTGCAGTGTAAATGTAGCTTAAAATAACTAAAGAAATCCACGCACAATATGCGAAAAAATTCAACTTTACAACTTAAAACTGGTTACATGTAGTTTTTTGGTACAATTTGTATGTATTTCTAAAATTGAAAAATTTACATCAAAATGTTTCTCGATTTTAATCCTATTTACACCAAAGGAAAGGTAATTAAATAACGTTAATTTTAATGTAAAATAGCAATCCAAATCGAGGTACCATATATGAAAAAAAATTATATTTTCTTACAACTTATACAAAATTCAAAAATTTTCATCAAAATGTTTCTCGATTTTAATTCCATTTACATCAAATGAAAGGTAATTAAATAACGTTACTTTTAATGTAAAATAGCAATCAAATTCGAGATACCAAATGTGAAAAAAATTATACTTTCTTACAACTTAGAAAATTTCATGAAATTTTTTAACACAATTTATATGTACATCTAAAAATCAAAAATTTACATCAAATTATCAAATTGATTTTAACCATAGCTACATCAAGGGAAAGGTAATTGGATAACCTTTACTTT
Source organism: Campiglossa producta (assembly GCA_964058755.1). Lineage (NCBI taxonomy): Eukaryota > Metazoa > Arthropoda > Insecta > Diptera > Tephritidae > Campiglossa > Campiglossa producta. The sequence continues at coordinate 34,067,824 of CAXKVI010000006.1, read as the reverse complement.
GATGTAAAATAGCAATACAAATCGACATGCTATATGTGAAATAAATTCAACTTTCTTAAAACTTAGAAAATTTCATGAAATTTTTTAACACAATTTATATGTACATCTAAAAATCAAAAATTTACATCAAATTATCAAATTGATTTTAACCATAGCTACATCAAGGGAAAGGTAATTGGATAACCTTTACTTTGATGTAAAATAGCAATACAGATCGACATGCTATATGTGAAATAAATTCAACTTTCTTACAACTTAGGCAGTCTGCAGACGAGGCGTATCGTCATAGACGCGTACTCGTCATTTCACTGAGCACGAATTTCCCTGCGTATCAAGATCTGCACACGACGCTGCAGAAAAAAAGCATACAAAGAACTGTCAAAATTGCAATTTTAATTAATTAATACATTTTCCGCACATTATTAACACATATTACTTCCGATTGTACAAATTTTCTATTTTTTCTTTCAAAAGAAACAATTAATTTTATTTGAAACAAGAAAGCAAAGCCACGGCATACAAAAATCGAAAATGAAAAATGTAAGCAAATGCTTCTTCTTTCTCTTTTCTAAGCGTACGACGCCTGGCGACCAGCATTGTCATACGCTGAGCAGCATGTAGCTTTCATGCTTTGCCACTTTCGTGCAGCTGCCGATTCGTGTGCAGCTCTTCATGCAAATATATGTGTTCAGCAACAAAGCGTACAAAAATCGAATGTAGCGTCTAATACGCGTCTATGACGATTCGCTCCGTGTGCGGACGCTATTAGAAAATTTCATGAAATTTTTTAACACAATTTATATGTACATCTAAAAATCAAAAATTTACATCAAATTATCAAATTGATTTTAACCATAGCTACATCAAGGGAAAGGTAATTGGATAACCTTTACTTTGATGTAAAAAAGCAATACAAATCGTCATGCTATATGTGAAATAAATTCAACTTCCTTACAACTTGGAAAATTTCATGAAATTTTTTAACACATAATTCCATTTCTAAAACTAACAAAAAAATATTTGTTATCGCCGGTTCCTCCCCCTCAAATTTTCATGACCACGATATGAGCGGTGAATGCATCGGGCATGTGTATGGGCTCATGTTGTCTATATGAAAGCCACAGAAACCAGACCTCTTAAATTTTACATAACAATCATAATTCATATCCATGGCTTCTTTTATTTTAGTGATTAATTTATTCATATTGGGGCCTTCATCAGAAATTAATAATGAATTAATTCAAATAATATAATAATAATAAAAAATAATCATGATTAATAGCCATTAGAAAAATAATCAATAATAATTGAAAAATATCGTCTATCTTTTTTAATTAAAACAATCAAGTAATAAAAGAATTAATTTTAATTTAATTTAAAATAAATTTAACAATATAATAATTTAAATTAATTATTTTCAATTACACGGCTCGACAAATTTTGATCAACTTTAGTCTCCAAGAATAAAATAGACCTTTCCGAAAGTAAAATTTTCTCCTGATTTCCAATATCACTTTCATTTTGCTGAGGTAGACCTAGATTCCGAGATATCGGTGAAAATATGAAAATTCCTAATTTCGCAAAACACTACTATAATTACGTCAAAAATTTGTATTTTTCATTTTACCGATTTTAACTGTTGAATTATACATTATACTAATTCCCTTAAACATTTTTTGCCTTTATCTCTATAGGTATCTTCAGTAATATGGCCACTATGCCAAAAAACGTTACAAAAAATTAAAAAAAAATAAACGAATTTTTTTTACAAAATTTCAGTTTTAACCACTTCAAAATCAGAAAAGTTCTATGGACGAAAAAAGTTAGCCCTTCTATGTTGTAGCTAATTTAATTACGAAAGTTTTAAGCACGCCAGTACAACATTTTATTGAAAGTCATGAATCAAAAACTTTCTATTAATACCCGACAAGTTTTCGAAATTTTCCATATACTTACCATTTGAGAGATGATCCCTACATAGAATTTTATGCTGATTCCAAAAATCATTTGTTTAAAAGTAGAACAGTTTTATAGATATCTTTAAATTTCTGTTTTTGAGATAAGGGAAAATTGGGATTACTGATCTGTTAATACACTGAAATAAAAAGGTTGAGAGTGCACATTGAAAGTAACATATCAAAACCACTTTCAAATCGATTATGGTAATACTGTAAATATTACAGTATTTACTGTAAAATTGGCAGTAAAAACATGTGATTTTTGAAAATATACTTTCAAATTTACAGTAATTAATGTCAATATGATAGTGTCCACTTTCAAATTTACAGTAACTCATGTCAATATGATAGTATATTCGAAGAATGATAGGGGGTCACTTTCAAAATTGATATTACCCACTGTTGGACGAAAAATGACAGGGTTTACTGTTAATTTGACGGCCGTTTCTTGTAGATTTTTTTTTAGTGTATTTTCGCTTTTAAGTACCTTCTCGATTTTTATGACATTTGATTTGGTTGTGAGGAGTTGAGATACCCTTTTAACCAATGCAAAAATAATCAAAATCGTCATTAAGGTGATTGAGTTATTACCAAAAAAAAAAATTTCAATTTGGACCAACTGCTATACCAAGGACTTCGGGAATAAGCTATCATAGACGATTTTGGTTGGTTTCTTTTTTGGGAAACATAAAGTGTAACAAAAAGGTGAAAACTATCAACTTTTAAACACTTAATAAAAAATTTTAACTTATCTCAAAAACAGAAATTTCAAAATATCTCGAAAACTATTCTACTTTTAAACCAAATGATTACATTTTTGGAATCAGCATAAAATTCTACATATGTATCATATCGAGGATATGGAAATTGCGGAAAATTTCTTGGGTAAAAACAGCTTATGAAGTCGAGAGCACATCACAATTTTGTACTGGTATTGAATTTCCTACAACATAGGGTTAGGTTCAAATGGCTGCCGCAGAGGCACACTTAGGCCAGTTTTGAAAGGCCCGTTGTGATACCACCAACACAAGGAAAGTCAGTCCCGGGACCCAGCCAAATGGAAAATCCCTGAGTTGTTGGGATTTTCCACATAGCAGAATCCCGGGACTGACACTCCTAAACCGACACCGTTACTCCTCCTCGAACCACTTAGATGACTTTATGAAGGCCATCAAGTCCTTTATGTCCAGTTCCGCGATCTGGCTTAGGCTATCCAGGAACGGAACTCCCAAAAAGCGCGTTCTCGCGACGCTTAAAGCCGGACAGTTGCAGATGAGGTGTTCCACTGTTTCCTCCTCCTCATCATCTTTGCAACTCCTGCAGCATCGTCGGTAGGGCACACTTAGCCTTTCTGCATGCTTACCAATGAGGTAGTGACCGGTTAATACCCCTATCAATATGCCGATTTCCCTCCTAGTTAGGGCATAAATGCGTCTAGACCTTTTGAGATCCCATTTTGGCCAGGTTTGTTTCGATATCCGACACCCTGGGGATTGCAGCCATCTTTCGTTTGCTTGACGGAGTGTGTGCTCCTTCAGCATTAGTTTGCATGTGGCAAACGGCATACCTAAGCGCTCTTTATCCTGAAGAACCTGCTTGGTCGTGTCCTGCCTGGCAAGCTCATCTACCTTACAGTTTCCCTCAATGTCCCTATGTCCCGGGACCCATATGAGGTTTACGCGGTTCTGTTGGGCCATCTCCTGAAGAGATCGACGACAGCTGAGCGTCAGTTCAGAGTTGAACGTGTATGAGCCAAGGGATTTGATGGCCGCTTGGCTATCGCTGAAAATAGCGATATCTTCTCCGATAACACGTTTGCTTAACCAGGCCGCGGCGTCTAGGATTGCTGAGACTTCCGCCTGGAAGACGCTACAATGATCAGGTAGCCTGAAGGAGAGCTCAAGGTCCAAATCCCTTGAATAAACCCCTCCTCCAACTCTGCCGTCCAACTTCGAGCCGTCGGTGTATATGGAAGTGCCACTATTTGTTTCGGGGCACCAATCCGTCATCTTCCAGTCTTCTCTGCTGGGAATGTTTATTTTGAAACAGCTATCACCGACTGTAGTGGTCGCACAACGATCTGTGCTTAGAGGGAGAAAGCTGTAAAATTCCAGAATACTGGAGTGTCCAATAGTACCCGCACCCCAACTGGAGGTTTCTCTTAGGCGCATAGCTGATGCCGCTGCTGACCGAAACCCTTTCAGATCAAGTGGCAAAATGCCCAGAATGACCTGGAGGGCTTCGTTGGGCGTTGTCCTTAGCGCACCGCTTATACAGATCATATTGGATCTGTGGATCTTAGTGGAGGTATTTTGTACCGGTTGGTGAAGAGGACAAGTTCCACTTTCCCCGCGTTGATACTAAGTCCGCAGCGAGAGGACCACGTCGAAACTTCTCGCAGTGCTACTTGCATCAGGTCACACAGAGTTTGTGGGAACTTGCCTCTGACTGCAATAGCTAAATCGTCTGCGTATGCCACTATCTTCCCGCCCCCCCAGCTTGTGTCACATAGCAACGAGTTGACTGTGAGGTTCCATAAAAGCGGGGAAAGAACACCACCCTGGGGTGTTCCCCTTGTGACATAGCGTGATAACTCAACCGTACCAAGTGAAGAAGCTATTTTCCTACCCCTTAAAAGTTGGTCAATTAAACCAGTTAGAGGTCTATCTACGCCCAGATTAGTTAGAGCGGAGTTGATAGCCTCCGGGCTTATATTGTTGAAAGCCCCCCCAATGTCTAGGAAGGCCACGAGACAGTAGTCCTTTTCACGCAGCGATTTCTCAATGACAGATACTAGGCTGTGCAGAGCGGTTTCTGTTGATTTACCCTTGGTGTATGCATGCTGATAGCTAGAGATTAGGTTGCTATCAATAGTCGTTGAGAAGTAGTCGCTTAGTATCCTCTCAAAGGTTTTGAGTACAAAGGACGAGAGACTGATCGGTCTCTAGTCTTTTGGCTCGTAGTGGGATGCCTTCCCAGCCTTAGGGATAAACACTACCGTGGCGCTTCTCCAGGAGCCCGGAATGTGGTTGAGAGCCAGGCAGGCTGTGAAGAGAAATACCAGCCATTTAGCTGATGTCTCCAACGTGTTTATAAGTTGCGCGGGGATAATCCCATCCGGCCCGGGAGCCTTATACGGTTCAAAGCTCTTAACTGCCCACCTTACCCTTTCCTCAGTGATGGGTATTTTTACTGCCAGGTTTGTTGCAGGTACTATTGGTGCGTCATGCAGATTCCCCGGAAAGTGTGTATTCAAGAGCAGCTCAAGGATTTCCTCTTCCGTGCTGGTCCAGGATCCGTCAGTTTTTCGCAAATAGCTGATGGCTGTTTGACTTTTCGAGAGGACTCGTCTAAGTCTCGCTGTGTCGTCGACCTTTTCGACGCCAGTACAGAAATTTCTCCACGAAGTTCTCTTCGCCTGTCTCAGAGCTTTTTTGTAGGCCCTAAGTTTAGCTTGGTTTTGGCACTGGACAAGCCTGTCCTAGAGCATTTGAGAGCGCCGATGTAAATGTAGTAACAAGGTCCTCCAGCTCCTCTACTGATGAGGGGGCTTGTGAAAGCAGTACTGGGAGGTCTCTGTCTAATATTTCATTGTGTAACTGCCAATTTGTGTTACGTGGATTGCGCTTAATGATTGGTTGTTCTACAATAAAGTCTAAAACCATTTCTATGTAACGGTGGTCGGAGAATAAATGTTCTTCCAGAACCCGCCATTTTCTGACCCACCCATAAGCGCCTTCACTACAGATAGTGAGGTCTATGACCTCCCTACGGGTCTTAGTGATATAATTAGGCTCATTACCCACGTTGCAAATTACCAGGTTGGTTGTTAAGAGGTAATCAAACAGAGACTCGCCCCTGGCATTGATATCGGAACTCCCCCATTGGACATGGTGAGCATTAGCGTCCGCTCCAATAATAAGATTACCCGTGCAGAAATTTGACACCAGGTCTTTCACCTCCGTTTGTGGTGGGGGTTCTTCGGCGTCGTAGGGCATATAGACCGACGCCACCGTCAGGCGGGTGCTGTCGACCGTTAGACTGATAGCGGTAATATCACCATTGGTATAGTTAGGCAGGAGAAAGGAGTTCAACTCAGACTTGACCAAAATACACGTTCGGACTTTGCTCTCCTCGCTGGCTCGAATGAGCTTGAAACCCTTAGTCTTCCTACAACATAGGATGGCTAAATTTTTTTCGTCCGTGCACTTTTACTGATTTTAAAGTGGTTAAATCTGAAGTTTTGTAAAAATTTGGTTGTTTTTTTTCAAAAAACTTTCAACGTTTTTTGCAATAGCGTTTTTTGAAGATACCTATAGAGATGAAGGTAATAAATGTTTAAGGGAATTAGTATAATGTATAATTAAACAGTTTAAACCGAAAAAATGAAAAATAAAATTTTTTTACGTACCTATATTATTTTTTTTTTTAAATTGGAAATTTTCATATTTGCAGCGATATCTGGGGAACTAGATCTGCCACAGAAAAATGGATGTGATTTTCGGAATCAGGAGAATATTTTACATTAAGAAAATGTACTTTCATTCTTGGAGATTTTCTTCTCGAGTAGTGTTATTAGCATAATAATCTGAAATTTTTATCTTTAACAATTTTCTGAGGACGACACAATATAGTTCAGTCATTAAAATTTTTTATCATCATTTAACAAGTCTGATATACCTAGACTTGGTTTTAGTGTCACCATAATATACAAATGTACATACACATTTTTCATTTTATATTCAGAAAGTTACAATTTATATTCAGAATTTCATTTCATGTTGATACAATTACAATTCATGTTCAGAACTTCCATTTGATATTCAGAAATTTACAATTCATATTCATTTGAAATTTTTTAATAAGAAATTTTTTAATATGAAGTTGGCTTTCTGAATATGAATGGTAATTTTCTGAAATCAAGTGGAAGTTCTGAATATGAATTGCAATTTTCTGAATATAAATTGTAACTTTCTGAATATAAGTTGAAAAAGGTGCCTGACTAAAATCATAATATATGCGCTTGTGCATTTGCATACTATGGTGCTCTTTACATAGTATGGCGTTTGTCAAAGTGAGTTCAGAGTAGTGTACCTGTCACAATACATATAGGGGAGTTCCAAACCAAAAAGCAAGACGTTGTTTCTTTTTCTTGTGCACCTGCATATTAAGGGGATTGTCAAAGTCTGGTTGTTGTAATGTCACCATAATATACAAATGTATATGCCTTTATGCATTTGCATGTTATGGTGGTTGCCAAAATAAGTGCAGAATAGTGTACATGTCACAATACCTTACATATGAGGACCTCCAAACCAAGCAGCAATAATTGTAGACTAAATCACTGTGTACTTAATGCGTTTTGGTTTGGAGCTCCTCAATTGTATATGCGATGCAATTGTATATGAAAAAGTGAGTTCAGAACAGTGTGCCTTACCAGCGTATATGCTTTTGAGGAGCTCCTAACCAAAACGCATTAAGTACACAGTGATTTAGTCTACAATTATTGCTGCTTGGTTTGGAGGTCCTCATATGTAAGGTATTGTGACATGTACACTATTCTGCACTTATTTTGGCAACCACCATAACATGCAAATGCATAAAGGCATATACATTTGTATATTATGGTGACACTACAACAACCAGACTTCGGCAATCCCCTTAATATGTAGGTGCACAAGAAAAAAAAACCAACGGTATTTGTTTCCTTTAGGGGTCAACTGCTAATAAATTAGCTAAAATTATATGAGATAGCTCAGAAGACGGGTTTTGGCCTCAGGATCACGAATCCGGAAGCGCTTTTTTAATTTTTTGTTTTAGTGAAAAGTTATGGTCAACAAACCGTACGTTTTTAGGTAGAGCCCAATAAAATTACAGCAAAAACATGAAAACTTTGATAGCAAATATCTCTTCAGAGCAGCAAAATATTAAAAAAGCCCTTCCGGATTCGTGAAAATTTTATCTAATTTATTAGCAGTTGACCCCTAAAGGAAACAAATACTAAACCAACTTTTGGCCATACAAACTCCGATCATGGCAAGGTAGACACTCGTTTTAATTTGTTAACTTACCAAATTATTGTTGTTGTTGTTGTTGCACCGAGGTGTAGCCAAAAATATCTTCAAATTATTGTCGCCGTAGTTGCTACTGATTGAGTTGTTGTTGTCGAGTCTTCTTTTTTTGTTGTTTTGATAATAAGTTGCTGGAAAATACAAAGATTAATTAAATAAAGAAAAAATTTACACATAAAAATTTATATGTATACCCTTGTACATTTTCATAGTATGTATGGAGTTTTTCAAAGTGAGTTTGAAATAGTGCACCGGACCATTCCCTGTCTAGACCAATTCACTGCAACTATACTTAATGCGTTTCGGTTTGGATCTCCTCAAATATATATGCGGCCATGGTCAAGAGTAAACATACAAATGTATGTACACTTTTCTGAACTGACTTTAGCAAATGCCTTAATATGCGAATGCACAAGGACATACATTTGTGTGTCTGGTTATACTATAAAAAACTCCAGACCATGGTAGGGTACACTTTTTTAAACTCACTTTGGCAAACACAATAATATTCAAAAAGGCACAAGCGAATATATATTTGTACATTATGATGAAACTATAGCCAACTCAAAGCCATTATAGCCAGACACTATTATGAACTCACTTTGGATATGTTACCAAAATATACAAATATATAGTTATGTGCTAATGCTTACTATGACGTACCTGTGCCTTTTGGTTGTCCGCCTCAGTAAAGATATGCTGCAAAATAAAGAAATATATTAATATAATTTAAAATAAAATTTTAGTGCGGCAAGATCCGCGCTTACCCAATGAAAATTCCTTCAGCAATGGCGCCGAGTATTGAATTTTGCGCTCATTATGACATCATCAAATGTCAATCGTCTGGTTGTTTCATTCGCACTTTTGTCTCATTCGCACAACTCAGAAAAAATTTCCCAAAAAAATGTGTTGGTATTAGTGTTCTTATCAATAAAATAGAGATGGTGTTGGAATTCGATAAAAAAAACTCGATTGCTGGATAGCCGTGGTTGGCAGGGTAATGTTGCTTGCAAAAACAAAAACACAAAAACAAAATAGTCGTCTTAAAGTACTGCACAGTATAAAGAAGAGTCTAACTTTAATACCATTTTGGTGTTTATATATAACAACGCCGAAAAGTATTAAATTAATACCATATTCGGTCTAATTAAGAAAGAGAGGAATTCAGTCGAAGATTCTCTCAGACAAAAAAAAAAAAAAATTTACAGTTTTATTATATTGCCTTTACCGATAGTCGAACTCACAATTTATTGAATGCTGAAAGGAGATGTCTACTATCAAGCCATCGAGTACTTATGCTTGCCAGCGTTTAATTGCACTGTTGTTCTTAATGTAGTATCGCAATAACGACGAACCACGTGCTCTGAAGAACAAACCACCGGACTTATTTTAATGCTAACAAGTCAGGAAAGCTGTCTTCGGCTGTGCCGAAGGCTAAATACCTTTCATAAATAAGCGTCACGATTTTCACTGTTTGATCCCAGTACAGCCTGTGTGAATTTAACTTAAGCTCATACCGAAATTGTCGGAACTATCGATTATATGGGGGCGATGTGTTATATTGGTCCAATCTCATTGATTTTTAACACCGACATTCCACATTCTAAAATAGCAATAGTTACGAAATTTCACGTTCCTACCTATATAACTACAGGAATTAGGAAAAGTATATAGGAAAGTAAGTTAAAGTGCAAGGAGATGAAAATTAGCAAAAAAAAGAAGAAATTATGCGAAATAAATAAAGTTAACTTGTGGGCTATGACGTTGGGCGCCTTTGTTACGTAACAGCCTGGTACGGGAGAGGAGGAGTGGCGGGTTGGCATGGTAGTAGCCCGGCTGAGGCTCGTCGGCTTTGGGGGGCAGTACCCGCCACTCCTTATCTCCCGTACCAGCCAGTTACGTAACAAGTTGGATTTAAGTTACACATTTATATAGCGAGCCGCTTGATCCAAGACAGACGCCCGCTTGCAACCGCATCTCATGATGACAGACGCTGCTGTTGAAATCTCCTGGCAAGCCCTTAAACCAACAATGTCGGAGTGGCCTTGTCAGGTTGTCGTCTTCTCACATTAGTTCACCACCGAACGGGTGCTCAGTGGCTATCCAGAGGATACGTGGGCTTTCCCGGACGTAGTGAGCTGCTTGGACCGCACATATAAGAATCGCTCTGGTCATTCCCAGTTGAATGGCGGTCAGAAACTTTCCCCACTTGCGTAGACTTCTACATACGACCCACCCTCACTCAACTCGCATACCATAAAATCAATACTTTTGGATTATAATAATGTAACAATCACAAATGCACCCCCGCTTCATAGTACCTCAAATGGGCAGATGGAACGTTTCCACAGTACTTTGACTGAGATAGCTAGCTGCCTTAAACTAGAGTGCTACACCGTTGAACTGATTTTACTAGCTACCATAGAATATAATAAATCTATTCACTCAGTAATCAACAGAAAACCAATCGATGTCCTTTACTCAGGTTGAACCAATGCTGTGGAATCAATCCGAGACCGTATTGAAAAAACACAGGCCGCTGACCCTGATTATCATAATTAGAACCGTCAGGATATGTCGTATAATGCTGGCGACAGAGTCCTGGTGAAGGTGAATCGAAGGCTAAGAAATAAGCTCTCTGCACTATATGTGGAGGAAGTAGTTGAACAGGACCTAGGCACCACCGTTCTTATAAATGGAAGGAGGGTCCATAAGGAAAATCTTCGGTCCCTTGACAGACCCAGTCACTAATTCCTACCTTTCACTGATTCCAACCTTTCTTTATTTGCAGGATAAAAATATTGGTATTCCTGAAGACAAACACTTTGACAGAAAAACTCACAGACTATACTGGCGCTAACTACATCCTAATTGTGGACGGGTAGGCGATAGTATGGGAACATTACGGATACTTGACACACTTCACTAACATGTCGCTATACGAAACAATGAAAGATTAGACGAAGGATCTAATTACTTTATTCCCAGATTCGCATATGAGAGTGCTCCTAGACGCAGATATGAAACACATCGAAACACTGCTGCGAACCGTCGGTATTTACCATTGTGTATCAATACCAAGTGTAAACTCTTCTGCATAGACGTCAAAATTCCAAAATGAGTTTAACACCTGTTTGAGATTGTGGTTAATAACAAGTGTGATATCATAGACATAGTCGTGAAAACTTCAAAGTGAGTTTAGTCACCTGTTTTTAATTTCCTTTTTTTGTCTCACTTCTTTCCATCTTCCCATCTCTTTCTACCATAAGGTAAAAGATAGGAGACCGCCATGTTGATGTGTGCAGGATGTTAAACAACGCCATTGCTTTTCTGTTATTCGGTGCTGGCGACATTTTAATATGTGCAGGATGTAAACAAACCGACATTTTAATGTGTGTTGTCAAAAGAAGAGTTCACACTTGGTATTGATACACAATGGTATTCACCACCGGTAAGCACGAAGCTTAAACTTTTTGGGTACGGCACTCAAGGTCATTACCGGCACCCCCGACTTCGCGACTATCAGAGACTTCAGATGAAACAGGACATACTTCTCGACTCGAACAACAAACAGTACAGGATAAACACCCACACTCAGCAAAAGATTTTGGAAATAAAAGATAAAATAAACAAAATTATTACATTCACTAAAAAGAGAAAATAGATACAGGTCACCTATATGAAGCAATATTAGCAAGAAATAGGTTAATCACTCTGGAGCTGCAAACTGTCGCAATGTCAATAACATTAGCCAAACTTAATTTAGTTAGGCCTGTAATATTGGACAGTAGCGATATAAACAAAATAATCAACGAGCACTCGACTAACGTATCAACGGTAGAAATATTAGGAATGTCTAGGATTAAGGTATTACAAAACAAGGACAATTTATATTTCATAATAAAATACCCCATACCTGAAATAGTTTGCAGGGGCTGGTACTTAATTTTGGAGACGCAAACACCGTTGCTGGTTGCGGCAGCAAAACGCATGCCGTAAAATGCGAAAAATCAACATTTGTCACCTTTTGTAAAATGCTGAAAACCATTACTTGCGGGCAACAGCTCATTGCGGAAGAAACGGCAAACTACTCAACCACAGCAAATCACGAGAGGGGCATTAATGAGATTAATGATGGAATAATTATTATCAATAATGTTACGGTCGTAATAAAGGGCGATACCGGTACTTTAAGAATCGTTAAAGGGACCTCTCTGCTAAACTTCGAACAGCAGGTGACAATAAACGGTATCGAATTCCGAAATCGGAAAAATGCCACCACACGAACTCCCGCAAAATCGACTGCATAAAAGATCAACCTGGTGGGACACTTGGGATCTCTGAGTTTTAATTACCTCCAGGAAATGAAAGTTGAAAACATTAATCACATAGACGCTTTGCGACAAGAAGAAAGTTTAAAGACAGTGATCTTTGTTGCTGTGGTGACAACCATTGCTGCCCTCCTATTGATCTAGCTGATCCTAAGCATCCAAGGAAAACGTTCCGCAAAAAAGATGATGGATCTTGCTATAGGGAAAATTACTGAGAGGATCGCGGACGACCCTCACTTAGGAGGGGAGGAGTTAACACAGTCTAATGTTCCGTAAATTGTTTAGACTATATTGTTACAGTCATTTCCGCAACTTAGCCAAATAATTATGAAAAACGATACCCGATACTTCCACTTGTGGATTCAATTCATAATAAACAATTCGAAACATGGGAACCGCTGACTCAACATTCTCGCTAGCAAATACTTATCAATAAATAGCGGCGGCAGCGGACAACATTGTACGCTACTAACACATCAACAGTAACGACGACGGCTAACAGCAGCAACGACGACGTAATGTCTATGGCTTAGGGTAGAAATAAGTTATCGTAGAATAATCAGTTCTATACATATATATAATACTTCTATATTGCTAGTACAATATACTCGCAATGAGTTTTCAGCTCACCATGAAAGGGAGACAGAGCATATAATTTTTGTGATTGTAGTAGTATACGTGTGAATCAAAAAATATTTTCATAAAATTAAATGTCACAGGGACGGTTCAAGGTTTTTGTTCAAATTTAGGAACGCGTTTGGCTGATACTGAATTTCACAAGCACAAGACAGAATGCTGAATAGCGGAAATTTTTTTCGGCTTGAAATCTGATTCTGACGTCTTTTAAACACTTTTTCAAAATTTTTGTATCCAAATTGGGGGATATCCATAAGTTACGTCACACGAATTTTAGGACTTTTGTAGCCCTCCCCACGTCCTTGTCACAAGTTGTCATTGAAAAATAGCTCTAGCCATTCTCAGTTGAATGGCGTTCAGAAACTTTCGCCATTTGCGTGGACTTCTACACATGACCCCACCCTCTGGTTCCCTATGTACAGTCACTTCTCAGAGCAGAAAACCCAGGACATCGCCATGGATCTCTGCGCAGTGGAACCACCCGGGGTTTTACCTCGGCCAAGGACTGTCACTTTCAATGTAACCCTGTTTAGTATGTTTTGTCCCATTCCGAAACTATCATCCTCCCCCCTTGCAGCAGGGCTGCAAGATATTCTTTTGTTACGGGCGAGCGTTGAGCCGAACCCCGGACCAAAAGAATGGATATGCAGTGTCTGTTGCAAAAAAATATATATTAAACGGTCGCATTCTGTGCAATGCTTCTCGTGTAAGAGATGGCTCCATAAATCTGGATGTTCAGGGCTTAACCTTAACATCCACAGACCCCGTACTTTCTTTAGTACTTTCGTGGCCCCTTGTTGTTTGCGCCGTCGGGCGTCCCGCGGTAAGCGCCGTTCAAGCGCACCCCTACCGCCACCTTCTAGTAGCAATACTAATAATAATAATAATAATGTCTTAACGACTAGCAGCATTTCTGCTATACCCGCCACACAAATTCCAGACTGTTGCTCGTGCCTTATGGCGTCAACATCACGCGCAGCAGCTCAACACTCTTGCTCCCACCGGAGCAGTTTAGACATGAGCAACTCCGAGCATCAGTCTCTGTCTGTTTCTTTTTTACACCCCCCCCTCCCGTTTACACGTGAGTCAGGATCAACATCTTCTTGCACCTGTCTCGACGTGTACTGTTTGTCGGCAAAGATTATACACGCTCGCGTCATCGGTCAAATGCAATAACTGCTTAGGCCAATGCCACGTGCATCTATGCTCTGGGCTCGCGAACAGGAATCTTTGGAAGGATGCGTTCATAGCACCATGCTGTAACACGCCTCAGCCTACGACGCCAGCCAACCCGGTTACACCAGGTCCACAGCTAACTAGGCTGAGGCACAGCCTTGGTCTTCGCCTACCAACACCTGGGCGAACACATCCGTCTCTCACGCCTTTGGTTAACTCGACATCGACCCCACCGGCGCACTTCCAAATCTTACAGCACAACTGTAACGGATTAACTGGTAAGATCGCAGAGATAACCAATTTGATGACGCAATATGACATAAAACTTGCCGCAATCCAAGAAACCAAGCTCAGTCCAAGGTCGGACCTCATTACCTATGGCGGATATAACATTCACCGGAAAGACCGCCATAGAGTAACAGGAGGTCTGGGAGGTGGTCTAGCGTTCATAACGCACAACTCTGTACAGTATCATCTATTTGATACCGAAGGAACGCATGATATCTTAGAAAGCCAAGGTATTACCATCCGTACAGGAGATGTCGATCTGCAAATCATAAACATCTACATACCCCCTGTCTCAAGTTGCCCCACCGGTTATCACCCCGACATTAGCTTGCTATTACGAGGAGATAACCGCGTGATCCTGGGCGACTTCAATGCGCACCACGATATGTGGCACTCAAACTTGCCAGCAGACAGTAGGGGGCATGTACTCGCAGAACAAATAGATGATACGGCTTTCTGTACATTGAACGGAGACGCCCCAACGAGAGTATCGGGTAACTGCTATAGTTCGCCAGATATTTCTATCGTAAGTGCAGGACTATTGAACAACACCAATTGGCGACCCATACTCACGTTGGCGTCTGACCATCTCCCAATAGTCATTACCATCGAACGACCGACGGACTTTATAACACCTGAGCATGGTACATACATCAACTTTACCAAGGCGGACTGGGACAGTTTTCAGACATATACGGACGAATCCTTGGCTGCTCTATCCATTCCTACGGACGTACGCAAAGGCGAACGAGACTTCCGCAACATCATTGACTTGGCCTCTAGACGCTTCATTCCTGCGGGTCGAATATCCCGAATAAGACCAAATTTCCCCGCGGAGGCAGCGGCCATGGCTAGAGAAAGAGATGAAGTGCGAAGTCTCAATCCCGCAGACCCCCGTATAAGGGATCTCAACGCGGAAATTCGTAGGTTGGTCGATAAACACAAACTGGCCAAATGGAAACAACACCTAGAGCAATGCAACCTCTCTGACGGTGTTGGCAAATTATGGTCTACGGTCAAAGCTCTATCTAATCCAACACAACACAAGGATAAAGTTGATATTACTTTCGGTGACAGGGTGAAGAAGGACCCTAGGGGATGTGCGAACTCCTTCTGTAGACAATTTGTACTACATTCCCCACCCGATAGAGCTAAACGTAGAACCATGCGACAGGCGCGTAAATACAAAAACCAAAACACGCCCATTGTCATCACTGCCTCAGAGGTCAAGGAAGCCATCAGACAGGCTAAGCCCTCAAAATCCATCGGCCCCGACGGCATTGCCATGAAGATGCTGAAACATCTAGGCCAGGAGGGACACAAATACTTAGCGGCTCTATTCAATCTTTCACTGAACACTTTCGTCATTCCTGAAATATGGAAAAAGGCGAGAGTGGTTCCATTATTAAAACCTAGAAAGCCGGCAAACATAGGCGATTCATATCGCCCTATATCACTTTTGTCGCCGGTAGTGAAGACGCTAGAGTCCATTTTGCTCCCGTATTACACCGCAAATCTGCACCTGGCTAATCATCAACATGGCTTCCGTAAGCTGCACAGCACCACCACCGCACTCAATGCCATTACAACGCAAATAAATAGCGGTCTAAATCAAAACCAACCAAATCACAGGACTGTGTTAGTGGCACTTGACTTGTCGAAAGCTTTTGACACAGTCAACCATGCCACTCTCATACAAGATCTATTAGAAACACAAATACCTGATGGGTTAAAGAGATGGACCGCTAATTACTTGAATGGGCGGCAGGCGTCGGTCAACTTTAGAAACGCAACATCAAAACCAAGACGAATTAGACAGGGGGTGCCACAGGGTGGTGTCCTATCCCCGACACTGTTTAATTTCTATCTATCGAAGATGCCCCCACCACCAGAGGGTGTCTCCGTCGTTTCTTATGCTGACGACTGTACAATAATGGCGACGGGGAAGGGCCCCTATACTGATGAACTCTGTAATAAAATCAACGGTTACCTCTGCGACCTTTCCAGGTTTTTCACAGAGCGAGATCTGACGATATCTCCGACTAAATCAACGGCGACGCTTTTTACGACGTGGACGCACCAGGTGAGAAATGAATTAGACATTTTCGTTGACGGCACTAAGCTACCAACTGTCAGCCACCCAAAGTTATTAGGGATGACATTGGATAATACTTTCTCATTTGCTGGTCATGTGTCTGCAATGGTCTCAAAGGTACGTGGTCGCAACAAGATCCTCAAGTCACTTGCCGGCAGTACTTGGGGAAAAGACAAAGAAACGTTGTTGACTACATATAAGGCCATTGGCCGACCAGTCTTTGACTATGCTGCACCCATATGGTCGCCTAATGTACATAACACCAACTGGACGAAGTTACAAGTCTGCCAAAATACTGCCATCAGAACTGCTACGGGATGTCTCCTCATGTCTTCCGAGTCTCACCTCCATCAGGAGGCAAAACTGCTCAATGTAAAAGAGCATGCGGAAATGCTGAGCAAGCAATTCCTTCTGAACTGCCACAAGCCAGCACATCCAAACCGTCATCTTTTGGACATAGATCCGCCCCCGAGAGACATAAGGAAACATCTCCGTAAACATTATGATGAGATCCGGCATCATATTACCTTGCCGTTTGATCTGCAGAATCATAAGCGGGCTCTAACCGACATCCACACCGAGTCGGTAGATACTTTTGTCGGATCTCTACCTGTGAACCCCGTTCTGAACAGTCCTCCACCGGATATTGCTGAAGAAGAACGCACCTTACCAAGGGAGACAAGAGTTACCCTGGCACAGCTTAGGTCTGGATATAGTGTAAGGTTAAACTCCTACTTGTCCAGACTTAATGACACAATCTCAAACACATGCCCTGCATGTGGTAGGACCCCCCATGATACTCTACATCTCTTCAATTGTTCATTTGAACCTACTCTTCTAACCCCTCTGTCCCTCTGGACAAACCCTGTTGAAACTGCACGTTTCCTTGGACTCCCCTTAGAAGAGCTTGAAGAGATCTTCGGAATGATCATACACTCTAGACAGGGCAATGCATTGTTAACAACAACAACAACAACAACCCCACCCTCTGCGAATTTGCGGTGTGTTACGCCAGTTCGCTGTACAAAGAATTTGCGAAATACATATGTTGGACAGCCAAAATCGCCCAGGCGGTTGATGGCTCGTTTAAGTTTAAGTAAGTGTAAAGCAGATATGAAACATTTCTTTGTTTTGACTTATCTATGAAGCAGTGGCGAATTAACAATCTGGCGGGACCTGGTGCGAAATTTTTTGGGGGCCTTTTCCATATAAAAATTTTGCGATTAGAATACAGTTTTATCATTATAAATTTAAATTGCGGTTCATTTAACATATTTGGTCATTGGACGTTGTTTTCCTCTGTGCATTAAACGCACTACTCCATAATATTGATGTAATTTTATATTGACATTTTTTGGTTATTCTTATAGTCATTTCGTAAACATTGATAAGTCTAGAACATATAAAAGTGGAGCTGAAAAGCGCAAATTAAAAAAAAAAAAACAAGTAAGGAAAGCTGTCTTCGGCTGTGCCGAAGGCTTAATACCTTTCATGAATAAGCGTCACGATTCTCAATGTTTAATCCCAGTACAGCCTGTGTGAATTTAACTTTAGCTCATACCGAAATTATCGAAACTGTCGATTATATGGGGGCGATGTGTTCTGTTGGTCCAATCTCATTGCTTTTTAACATCGACATTCCACATTCTAAAATAGCAACATTTACGAAATTTCAGTTCCTACCGATATAATTACAGGAGTTATCTACCAAAGACCGGTTATCGGAACAATCGATTGTATGGGGGCTATGTGAAATATTTATCCCATCTCGATGATTTTCAACATCGATATTTCAAATATAAAAATAGCGATAATTCCAAAATTTCACGTTCCTACCTATATAACTACAGGAGTTATCTACCAAAATCCGTTTATCGGAACAATCGATTGTATGGGGGCTATGTGAAAAATTTATCTCATCTCAATGATTTTCAACATCGATATTTTACATATAAAAATAGCGATGCTTCCAAAATTTCACGTTCCTACGTGTTTAATTACAGGAGTTATAGCCCAAAATACGCTTATCGGAATAATCAATTGTATGGGAGCTATGTGAAATATTTATCCCATCTCAATGATTTTCAACATCGATATTTCAAATATAAAAATAGCGATACTTCCAAAATTTCACGTTCCTACCTATATACCTACAGGAGTTATCTACCAAAATCCGTTTATCGGAACAATCGATTGTATGGGGGCTATGTGAAATATTTATCCCATCGCAATGATTTTCAACATCGATATTTGACATATAAAAATAGCGACGCTTCCAAAATTTCACGTTCCTACGTGTTTAATTACAGGAGTTATAACCTAAAATCCGTTTATCGGAATAATCGGTTGTATCGGAGCTATATGTAATATCGGTCCGATCTTGCTGGTTCCGACAAATGATTCCTATATTGGAAAATGGTGGCCGCATATCAAATTTCAGCCAAATATCTCAAAAACTGAGGGACTAGTTTGCGTTTAAACAGACAGACGGACATTGCTAAATCAACTTATCTCGTCATCCTGATCATTTCGGTATACTTATTGATGGGTCTATCTCTTTTTCTTCTCATATTTACAAACATCGGACCAAAGTTATAATACCATTTCATGTTCGTGAAAGGTATAATAAAGACGAACGCGATAAGCAACTGCTTTCTAAAATACAGAAACTAACAAGCCACTTTGCTATTGCGACGACAACTGTAAACGAAGCAAATTGTGACAATCCTGAGTTTTGTGAATCTACTTCTGATACTTTTTCAATTCCATCAACGTCAATAGAGGTTAATTTCCAACATGTTGACAGTACGATCGAAGGTGTACAAAAGCCGGACGATGTCGAAAGTACGGTGAATGTATCAAAAAAATGACTGGAAACATTCAAAGCTTGGTATTTCAATTCATGAACAATCTCATGATCACATGTCCAACAATGTCAAATACAAAATGCGACGAAAAACCGATTCTTCTATAGAAAAAACATTCGAAAATTCACTTGTCAATGACATGACTTATTGGAGGAAGGTTTTGAGTCGTGTTGGAGGGGTTATCAAATTCCTAAGCTCAAGGGGTCCTGCGTTACGTGGTCACGATGAAATTCTTGGGTCCAAACATAATGGAAACTTTCTTTGATGTTTGGAGCTGTTAAGTAAATTCGATCCATTTTTGGCAGAACATATCACACGTTTTGGCAATAGAGGAAAAGGTATACTTCTTCAAAATAACTTCGAAAATGATTTGTCTCTTCACTTGGTATGTTTTTTTTTTTGCAGGAAGAGCCTCGTACCTTTCAAGTCCAATATGTGATGAATTCATATTGATTATGGGAAAAGGTGTGAAGGAAAAAATCCTTTCGGAGATAAAAGAAGGCCGTCATTATTCATTTAGCATTGACTCTACTCCGGATGTGAGCCATACGGATCAGCTGTTACTATGTTTTCGATACGTAAAAGGCCGTGACATTCATGAACGGTTTATTGCTTTCATTCCAATTGAAAGTCACACAGCAGACTATCTTTTGTCTATCGTTTTGAATTAATTTAATTAAATAGAGGAGAGTAAAATTGGCATGCAAAACTGCAAAGGCATTTCATTTTTTTAATCAAAATTTCTTATTTACAGCTGTAATAACTAAAAATAATAAAAAAAATAATATGTTCGGAACCTACTTGTAGCAAATTTTATATACCATCCAGTAAATGAGTTACTAAGTTAAATTAACCGAATTCATCAAAAAAGCATATCTTAAGCGAACCGGTTTGATACCTATAAGTTGACTGGAAGGCAAAATATACTTATGAAACGAAAAAAAAAAAATTTAATTAAAAAAGAAATTTTAAGGTAAACATTTTTCTTGGCGAAATTTTTTTTTCAGTGGAGGGTATAAAAAAGCTATTCCATGAAAACTAGAGCTGATAGAGACAAACTGATTACAGATTTGAGTTCAGCGCGCCCAAATTAACTAGAATCAGTTGATAAATTCAAATAAGCAAATTTTTTTTTTAGTTTTGTCGGGCTGTGTTATTTAACGAAATGAAACGGCGATTTTGAGGAAAAATTGTGTACGTTTTAATTGGAAAGGTAAAAAGCATTGAAAGCGGCAACGTAACGCATGGAGCGACGAGTTCAACATGGCGACCATGGCGGTCGAGCCCAGCAATCATCTACAAAACAAAATGTTACAAATGACCTAAAACGTTTAAGCTTAATAAAAACCAATTATAGAAAACGAAAATAAGTTAAGCTAATAAAAATGGAATTATTGAAAACGAAAATACAAAGGCTAAGAACTGAAGTTGTTTGAAAAATGTTTAACGAAACTATTAAAAATGAACTATGTTGAAAAACTATAATAATATAAAAACTAAAAATCAACAGAAATAATATAAATATATTTTTAAAATAATATAATTAACTAAAATATACGGAGATAAAAATAAATAACGTTGAACGGTACATAATACGTGCAAAAAAAAAAACACCGCTATAAGAACAAATAATTTTGTACATAACACCTGCAAAAGCACCGCTATAAGCATACACAATTTTGTCACGCCATGCCGGCGGCAGCGCAGTGGAAAGCTCAAAGCAGGAGCTAAGAAAGGGAGCAGCAACAACAACAACAGTAGCAGCGGCGGCGGTAGCAGTGAAGCGGCTTTCCGGCGAAATTATGTATTGGTAAGAGAAATGTAACTAAAAAAAAAAAATTTAAAAAAAAAAAAAAAAAAAATTGGAAAAAATTGAAAAAAAAGGAAATCTATTAAATACAAAAATATATTAAATATAAATATGTTAACACAAATTTACAACAAAAAATATGTAAAAACAAATTTACAAAAAATTTTTTGTATATACAAATGCACATTTTGCTACAAAACAACAATACAAATTGAAGTTACCGGTGCGGCCGTAACATATATAACATATTTTTGCTAAAACATGAGATTTTTTTTAGATACCGGTGCGGCCGTAACAAATTACATATATATATTAAAAAAAGCTACAATTGAGATTTTTTTTTACAGATACCGGTGCGTCCGGGACATATATACATATTTTGCGCGATAATACAGTTACCTACAATAGTTTACTTGCATTTTCCCATTTTTGCTAAAGTACAATTGCCTATATTAATACATACATTTTGCGATTTAAATAAAACCAAATACTTGCCTATAATCAACATACATAAATCTGTCTTTGTTTTCTGCCTACAGTCGAGTAAAATACAGTTGCCTATTTCCATATACAAATACCGGTTGCATACAGACAAATGTATTTTACTTTTGTTCCCATATATATGTAAATACAGTTTTCATTTTATTTTACTTGTGCTTTTGTTATTCAAGTACAATAAAATACAGGTGCTTTATATAAACATTTCTTTTTAACACGCGATATCACTGTAAATTTTAGTACAGTACAACGTTTTGAATTTTCTTGCTTTTGCTTTTATACACAAAAAAAAACTTAACTGAATTAAAATATTTTCAATTAACCCTGATAAATTAAATAAAATTGTTTCGCATCAATTAAGCTAGTTTAAAATAAACCGAATTAAATAAAGATAGATTACATTATTTTAAATAAATTCAAATTAAGCTTTAAAAAAAAAAAAATTAAAATTAAAATTTTTTTTTACAAATACAAAGCATCAAATTAAACTGTACTCGAATTAACATTAGCCCATACAGCATTTTCTATAAAGATTTCAGATTTTTTTTTTCTTTTTTTCTCTTCGTCATTTCTAATTTTCAAATACTACAGTAGAACCAGGATAATCGCAATAACTTTTGGCCTCGACTTTTCAATTAAAACAATAACTCTCATGTCAGATACTGAACATACACCAACAAACGATAGCTGTGGTAATAGAGATTCTCTCGGAGGAGACTTTTTAGGTTTCGGTAGTTCCCCACCTCAAATAGCAGTTGGATCACAACAGACTTTAAATTTGATTAATAAGATAACATCAACAATGGCTACAATAGAAGAAAAAAAATCATTAATAAGCCTTTGTGCCTCAACTTTTAGAGAAAATTATAGCGGAGACCCGTTAGCTTTAGAGTCTTTTATAGACAAAATCGATCTCATCGAAAGTTTAACATCAACAAATCTTATTAGTACATTAATAGCATTCTTAAAATCGAAATTAGAAGGCAAAGCCCGCGAGGCCATTCCAACTAACGTAAATACAATAGATGAAATTAAAATTGCATTAAGAAATCGGATTAAACCAGACAATTCTAAAGTAGTAGCAGGTAAAATAGCAGCTCTGCAAATAAATAACAACAATTATACGGATTTTTCAAAGCGCATAGAAGAGCTAGCAGATTCTTTAGAACGTTCATTAATTATAGAAGGAATCTCGCACACGAAATGGCGGTGGAGCAAACAATTAACGTTTGTCGACTTAACGCAAAATCTGGTCTAGTAAAGTCAATTTTGGCCTCAACAACATTTAATGACCCTAAAGACGTAGTTGCAAAATTAATAGTAGAACAAAACAATGTAGTCAAAGAGCGTCAGGTTTTAGCTTTTCGATCCCGTGGTTACAGTAACAATTATAGATATCAACGCGGCAATTATCGACCAAATGATCAAAATTACAATAGCTATAGAGGCAGTCGAAATTTTTCAAATTATAACAATAATAACAACTACAGGCAAGGCAATAGGCACAATAACAATTATAGTCAAAATAACAACAGGAGTAGTAGTAGTCGCTCAAATGTTAACAATAATAGCAGCAATACAAATAGAAACAGCAACAACAGATCAACAAATAACAGAAACACAAATAGAAATGTACGCACTTTAAACGCCAGTTCCCCTCAGGAGCGAACACTGGGGGAGGACGAGTTAAGCAATTAAACAAAAACACAGAAACTAAAGGCATTTACTGTTTAAATCTAAATTATTCGGATTTTATAGAAGTAAAATTTCAAGAATCAAACAAATTTTGCACATTTTTAGTAGACACTCAAGCAGACATTTCCTTAGTAAAGTTATCTAGCATCAACAGCAATTTTTCAATAGATAAAAGCGATATAATCAACATTACCGGTGTAACATCTAATACAGTTTCAACTTTAGGCAAAATCGACGTAAACTTAAATTTTTAAAATTTTCTTATTAAACACACTTTACATGTCACTAAATCAATGTCACCAGAATAAGTGGTACATATATAGGCATCTACCTACGTTGAACAAGATACACAAGGGTTGTTAACAAATACAGTTACTAAAGTCTCAATATATGTGATTTATTTATGAATCATACACACATATAAAATTGAGCTGGTGATGGATAAGAATTGACAGTGATTTGGTCATATCAACCAAAATATCTGTTGATTCAACCAAAATATGGGTTGATTTAACCAAAATCATGGTCAATTCTTATCCATTCTCAGCCTATTTTCCTATGTGTATCTTAAGGTTTTGTAGCCGCTATTGGTGCTACTATGGGTACCCCTCCAGTCAAAGTTTTATATTTATTTATTTAATATTCGAGTATTTAGTATAGTAATACTTTCTGTAAAAAAAAAACTAAGTTTGAATCTTTTTTATACAGAACTACCTACCCCTAAAGCATAACACCCCACTGATTTGTATTGTGGAACAACATCATATCACAAACAACAATCAACAATATTATTATTATTATGTTGAGCTGAATTTATTTATTTATTTGTTGAATGCTGATTTTCAGTATCATTAAAGAGTCCTTAATGATAAAAGTTTTTAATGATCACTGACATCATGTGAAGCTGCTGCTAGCGATATATGTATGTATTGTGCGTGCAGTGACAAAGAGAGCGAAATCAAAAACAGTAGTTCAATGATTCAACCACCCCCCGGCTGACGTAACCAAAGAAGTACTACGAATGTCTGAAAGTACCCTGCAGCGAAAGCAACTAGTTGAAAACTACTTTACAACTAGTTGGTGCACCGGGCCGAACTAGTCGGTGTTCTGTCTTTTTTCCATATGAGCAACTGGTATTTTTTGCGTGTTGATGTCCTACGAAATTTCAATTGTCAGATTTCGACCAGAACATACCAGTCATCTACTAGTCATGATATACTAGAATTATATTATTGTAAAATACCAGTACCATACTAGTTTAACCTGGACTAGTATGATTTCCATTAAATGAACTAGTCCCCATACTAGTCCAAAAATATACTAGTCATATACTAGACCAAAAAGTATTGAACCTGGACTAGCATGATTTCAACCATTAACATACCATCTGATGGGATTTTAGGCAAAGACTTTTTAAAACTTAACAAATGCATCATTAATTACGAAAACAACAATATTTCATTTTGGACTAACAATAGAAAGATTTCAGTACAAATCCTACACGGAACAGAAAATGATACAATTTTAATACCACCTAGATGCGAAATTTTTAGACTTTTTAAATTAAACAATTCACCTGATCCACTCTTCGTGGACTCGCAAGAAATTGAAAAGGGTGTATTCACAGCAAGATGCATAGTAGATTCAAACAATTCCATAATTAAAGTAATAAATACCACAGATGAAATAAAATATGTTAAAAGAAACATCATCAAAACTGAAAAACTCGCAAACTACAATGTTTATACAATAAATAAAGTAAAATCTGAAATCAAAAGAACAGAAAAACTGACGGCAATTCTAAGAAAACAAATTCCGAGTCATGCTCATAATAAATTATTAGATCTTTGCATAAAATATGCCGACATTTTCGCTATAGACACTGACAAAATGTCATTGAACAATTTCTACGAACAAAAACTTAGATCAAACGACGACAATCCGGTATATATCACAAATTATAGACTTCCATATTCGCAACGTGAAGAAATAAATCGACAAGTAAACAAATTGCTAGATAATGACTTAATAGAACCGAGTTATTCAAATTACAACAGCCCATTGATAGTAGTACCAAAGAAGAGTAGTGATGGTCAAAAAGCGTATAGAATGTGTGTAGATTTTCGAGCTGTAAATAAAAAACTGATTGCCGATAGATTCCCGTTAGCTAGAGTAGACGACATTTTGGACAATCTTGGTAGAGCAAAATATTTTTCAACTTTAGACCTTTTCTCAGGATTTCATCAAATTCCGTTACATCCAGATTCTCGAGATATAACTTCATTTAGTACAGAAAAAGGCGCATTCAGATGGAAGGTTCTTCCATTCGGTTTGAATGTAGCACCAAATTCGTTTTCAAGAATGATGACAATAGCTTTTTCAGGAATCCCACCAAATGTAGCATTTTTGTATGTTGACGACATTATCGTCATAGGTTGTAGCGAATCGCATCATATCAAAAATCTAACACAAGTTTTCAATACATGTAGATCTTTCAATTTAAAGTTCAATCCCGAAAAATGCAATTTTCTAAGACCCGAGGTCACATTATTAGGTCATAAATGCTCCGCTAAGGGTTTATTGCCAGATGATACAAAAATAAAATCAATTAAAAACAAGTAAGGAAAGCTGTCTTCGGCTGTGCCGAAGGCTATATACCTTTCATGAATAAGCGTCACGATTTTCACTGTTCGATCCCCAGTACAGCCTGTGTCAATTTAACTATATTTACTATACACATTACACATCTTTGTTATAATTTAAAAAAACTTACAAAATAATAGGATCCGAGTTATCGGAACAATCGATTGTATGGAGACTATATATTATACGTGTTCAATTGTACTGACTTACACTATACACATTACATATGTAGAAAGTACTAAAGGTGCAATATTTTACGTTCCTAACTTTTTAAATGCGGAAGTATTGGCCAAAAAACCTTATATCGGAACAACCGGTTGTATGGGGCTATATGTTATATTTACCCGATCTTCTTGATTTTCCTCTACACACTACATAAATTGAAAGTACTCAAGTTGCAAAATTTTATGTTCCTAACTTTTTAATTGCAGAAGTTTTGGCCAAAAAACCTTATATCTGAACAATCGGTTGTATGGGGGCTATATGTTACATTTGCCCGATCTTTTTGATTTTCACTATACACACTACATAAATAGAAAGTACTCGAGATGCAAAATTTTACGTTCCTAACTTTTTAATTGCAGAAGTTTTGGCCAAGAAACCTTATATCTGAACAATCGGTTGTATGGGGCTATATGTTACATTTGCCCGATCTTGTTGATTTCCACTATATACACTACATAAATAGAAAGTACTCGAGTTGCAAAATTTTACGTTCCTAACTTTTTAATTGCAGAAGTTTTGGTCAAAAAACCTTATATCTGAACAATCGGTTGTATGAGGGCTATATGTTACATTTGCCCGAGGTCAGGAGGTCATTGCGGCATGAAAAAACTTTATTCAAAACTTAGAACGAAATATTATTGGAAAAACATGACCAAAGATGTAGCCAAATACGTCAAAAATTGTACAAAATGTCTTTAAATAAACCCAAACCAAAAGTTAAAGAAGAGTTGGTAATAACACCAACACCATGTAAACCATTCGACATTGTAGTAATAGATACAGTAGGACCCCTACCTGATTCAAATCTTGGTAATAGGTTCGCAGTTACCATTATTTGTGATCTCACAAAGTACCTTATTACAATAGCAATACCAGATAAGAGCGCTAGAACAATAGCTACAGCAATTTTCGAAAGTTTTATTTTAATATAAGGCAGAATGAAGTCCATAAAGACAGATTTAGGTACCGAATATAAAAATGAATTATTTAAAGAACTTACCACGCTTTTAAATATAGAACATAACTTTTCAACGGCATACCACCATGAAACGCTAGGTACTGTCGAACGTAATCATAGGGTTTTTAACGAATATTTACGCGCTTACTTAAAAGAAAATTTATCCGAATGGGATATATATCTGAAGTACTTTACCTTTTTACATAATTCTACATCAAACACGGTCTTTGATAATAAATTTTCTCCATTTGAATTAGTATTCGGGAAAAAGCCGATACTACCTAATGAATTTTGTACAAATAAAATAGATCCTATTTATATACATTATAAAAATTATGCTAAAGAAGTAAAGTACAGAATGGAAAAATCCCATGTTATAGCAAAAGAATTATTATATAAACACAAAATAAGCAGTAAAGAATATTACGATAGAACTGCTAAACAATGTAAAATTAATGTTAATGATAAAATCCTAATAGAAAAAGAACCAAAAAATAAACATAGTAATTTATACGAAGGACCCTACATAGTAAAAAAAGTAGACGGGCCTAATGTTAGAATTTGCATTGATAAAAACAAAGAAAAAATTGTTCACAAAAATAGGATACATAAAATAACCTAAATAAGAAAACTGAATTAAATTAAAATTACTATATACTCTACACTATTAACACTAAGTAACAAAAATATCAACTTAACCCAAATTTAATATTAACACCTAAGATTATACTAAGCCTAAAATTATACTAAGTCTAAAATACTACTAGTAAAATTGTAATAAATAGTATACACTGAAACAAAATTTTGAACTTGTAAATAAAAATTAATAAATAGAGGAATAATTGCACGCCCTAATAATGCTGAGTTTTTTTTCCTACAAGCCTGATCAACTTGTGGAAGGAAAAAACTTTTCTATAGGGGGATGGTGTAATGGTGCAATGGATCGCGGCTAACCCGCAAACTTGGCAGCACTATGCGGGTTGACAGCGATCCATTCACAATGAAAATAAAACGAACGAAGTGAATAACCGATGACGTGGCAAAAGCTCGGGTCACCGGCTTTTCACTTCGTCAACAGATTTGATTCGTTAACCAGCGTGGCTGCAAGAGCCACAGCTTATACTTGTAAATTAATTAAAATAAAATAGGATAAATTAAAGTGAAATAAAGTTAAAAAAAGTTTGAGGAAAAAACTGTGTACGTTTTAATTGGAAAGGTAAAAAGCATTGTAAGCGGCAACGTAACGCATGGAGCGACGAGTTCAACAAGCCAAATTGTGCCAATTTAAAAATATTTGAATGCTTGTCTTGTGGAAAAGTGTTTTGACTAAATTTAACTTTGTAAATTTAGCTTTACAAAAACCAAATCTGACTCTTTCGACGATCAGAAAACTATATGCTTCAAAAGTTACAGATCTTGAAAACAAGGATTACAACAAAATTTTCGATGAAGCCTTGACAATTTTCGACAATATTCCTTCTGATTTTCAAGCAGATTTTATTCAGTCTCCCTGCAGCGAAAGCAACTAGTTGAAAACTACTTTACAACTAGTTGGTGCACCGGGCCCAACTAGTCAGTGTTCTGCCTTTTTTCCATATAAGCAACTGGTATTTTTTACGTGTTGATGTCCTACGAGATGTCAATTGTCAGATTTCGACCAGAATATACCAGTTATCTACTAGTCAGGAAATACCAGTTTCATACTAGTTGTAAAATACCAGTTCCATACTAGTTCAACCTGGACTAGTATAAATTCCATAAATTGAACTAGTCCACATACTAGTTTAACAAAGACTAGTATAAAAATACTAGTCCCATACTAGTCCAAAAAACATTCAACCTAGACTAGTATGATTTCAACCAGAATTTCCCTGGCTTACCCTTTATTTTATCCCTCGACTTTATTTTCATGTTTATTCTTAAGAAAGCAGCGGCTATTTGTATTTACCCTATCACGAAAAAGCATCTATGAATTATAAGAGGAAACGAAACGAATGAGTTTTGTATTTTTCAACTGGTATACTTTCATCCAGAAAAATGTAGTTGTACACTAGTATGGAATGTATATTTTCTGACTAGTATGGGTTCAGCCAAAAAATTCTAGTTGTTTACTGGTATGAAATGGATATTTCCTGACTAGTATGAGTTCTGCCAGAAAGTTATAGTTGTATACTAGTATGAAATGGATATTTCCTGACTAGTATGAATTCAGACAGAAAATTTTAGTTGTATACTGGTATGAAATGGATATTTCCTGACTAGTACGAATTCAGCCAGAAAACTCTAGTTGTATACTGGTATGAAATGGATATTTCATACTAGTTCTGCCAGAAAGTTATAGTTGTGTACTAGTATTTTTCTGACTAGTTTGAGGTTTCGTGGCAGGGTCTCGTTCAACAGCACAAGCACTTGTTCCAGAAGATGAGAAAGAAAATTTAAAAATATCGTTATTCGAACCTGTTATTATAGAATATTTCAAGATTCTACCTCAACGCGAAGTTCGCTGAAAAACAAATTAATCGACACCGAAAACAGACCTTCGCATTTCTTAAATAGAGCGACTCACGCGCCACCTAGCGGGTCCAATTTTTTTTTTGAACATTTGGAAATTGATTAAATAATACACACGCTAAATATCAGCTAAATCGGTCCATAATTAGGCTTTTCAGTTTTTTTTTAACCCCGATCTCAGCTCCACCTAGCGGAATTATTTTTAGGAAAATATTTCTTTTCATAGTAATAATACATGTTCCGAATTTCAGCCAAATCGGACCAAAAATGCGATTTTTGAAAATATAGCTTCCCACGCGCCACCTATCGGAATTTTTTTCATAATATTGCATTGTCATCGCGACCTGAACTGTGGTGAAAATTTCAAGACCCTAGCACAACACGAAGTTGGTTCAAAATCGAATGCAAAAATCCGGGCACAAGAACGACGAAAGCGACCTAATAAAAACATTTTAAAAAGGAACAAATTGACACTTTAAGGTCCCCAACGGCAGCACTGCTTTGAGTTGATTTAGGGCCCCCTAAGGTAAGTGTCCCTAATTTCGTGGTAGTACGTTATTTCGATTTTTTCTTTTAAACAAGGAATTGAGGGAGTTTTTTTTTTTAACTGAAAATGTCATTATAAAGATTAACTTTAAGGTATAATAATGGATATTTTATTAATTTTTTAAAATTAAAACTATTAAATGACAAGCTTTTTAAAGTTGTAAGCTCAGAAAATAAGCCTGTTGTAGGGAGGCCTATTAAGGAAATTGTTAAAGAGTCCAGTATATTTTGTTAAGCCTGTAAAAATTGTATCTTTCAATTTTTTTTTATGATGATAATTTTTTTGGTTTTAGTGAACATTTCTTAAACGTTTTTATTACTGCAAAACTCATTTCAATAATTTTTTATTTACATTTTATTTAATATTTCTAACCTACGAAATTAGGGACACATGTTTTTTTGTGATGATGGTAATATAATGTGCCGAATGTTCTCACGAATCGCTTATATCCCAACTCTAACGTATTTCCACCACTAGCGTCACTACCACAACTACAGCTGTTTAGGTACATGACGCGAGAGCGAGAGAGGGAGAGGCCGCTCGCATATTTGCGAATGTGACACATAGAGGAGATGACGATGGATAAACGTTTCGAGAACACTGTTGCACGAATAACCCAGAAATGTGTAGACATTTCTAGGTTATGAAGCTGCAGTCCGCTGGGGTATATAAACCGGGCAAAGACAACGCACATCAATCAGTTTATTTTGAAGTGTTGTACAGTGAAGTACTGAACAGTGAATTAACCCGCGATATTATACCACGGTTTTTAGTAGTGAATTAAGCTTACTATTTATTAAGCAGAATCTGAGTGTTTTATTTAACGTACAGTAATCGAACTCAGGGAAAATAGTCGAGGAATTATCAAATTCGTCACAATTGGTGTCAGAAGCGGTATTGTTAAATAAACAAGGACATTGCAAGGATAACAAGGACATGGCAAAGTTGAATGAGTTGAAGATCCAGCCACTCAAAAATGAGTTGGAACGGCGTGGATTGGCAACAACGGGCAATAAAGCAGAGCTACAATCACGGCTGCGAGAGGCTATGGAAGCAGAGGGAATCAACGTTGACGACCACGTTTTTCAGCTTGTGAATGAGGTAGCTAAAATAGAAGAGCAAAAGGATTCTCCGGTTTCAGTGGCAAATGTGGACACAAACTCTTTATTGGCTGCTTTGGCTCAGATGTCAAACAACATAACATCAACCATGGCATCTCAGTTGGAGGAACAGAAGGCATATATGTCATCGAGCCTGGAAGAGCAGGAGACACGAATGTCGTCGAAAATTTCGGCACAGGAATCATCGCAGATCTTCACTCAACTGGAAGAACACAAGGCTTCAAGATAAAATTAAGTTATTGCGTTGAGAGGACGGATCCATAAATCGTCCAACTGTTTCAACAAGCGCACCCAAGGTAAAAACGCCATCCTTTGACGGTTCTGTCCCTTTCCAGGTATTTAAGCTGCAATTTGAGAAGACAGCAGCTGTGAACAACTGGGGCGCTGAGGATAAAGTCGCTGCTTTATTTGTGGCATTGAAAGGACCTGCAGCCGAAATATTACAAACTATTCCGGACGCTGAAAGAAACAACTATTAAGCGTTGATGGGATGAAAGCCGTTGAAAGACGTTATGGCAGCGAGCATAGGAGGCAGATACATCAAACAGAGCCACAGAATCGCTTCCAGAAGGCTAATGAATCATTACAGGAGTTTGAATCGGACATAGAAAGCTTGGCCCATCTAGCAAACGCAGACGCTCCAGTGGAATACTTCGAGAGGATGAAAATCCAAAGTTTCATAAATGGAATACGTGCTATGGAGACGAAGCGAGCCACATATGTAAATCCAAATAGATCATTCGCGGAGCAAACCAGTGTACAAAGCTCACCGGGTGGAAATGGAGACGCCAGACTTGGTCAACAAAATCGACAAAATTTTGGAAGCATTGAAGGGGGCACAGAAGAAAAGTGATGGCGCCATTAAGTGCTTCAAGTGCGAAAAATCTGTTCATATTGCACGTTATTGTGGATCTGGATCTGGCTCCAGTAATGCAAGCAGGCGTAAGCGCAAGGCTGAAGGAGATGAGCAAGTCTCCCAATCCAACCAACTGTTAATAAAGAGAGTCAGTCGCAAGGGGCATAGGCTGGCTCCCGCAATTGGATGCCCCATAATCTCTATCTCACAGTTCGGAAGCAAGTCGAGTAATCTCATTCCATTATTCGATCCGATTTAGTCAACAAAGAAGTGAGGCCATTACATGGGGCAAAGTTGCGTACGGTGACTGGTGAGGACACCCAATTGGGAATGTCACAGTACTGCATAATTGTATAGTGGCAGATATTTTTGATGAGATCATAGTTGGTGTGGATTTCTTAAGCAACCAAGGCATCAAGATCGACATGCAAAACAGGACAATGAGCTATAAGAACATGGATGTACCACTCAATTTTGGTTACGAGAACAAGTACATCAGTAAGCGGGTCCTCGTGGAAGATAGCCAACAAATTCCACCGAAGTCGGAGGCAGTCGTTTGGGCAAGGATTGATGGAGATTATGGAACAAACAAATTGTGGGTTGTCGAGGCAGCAAACAAATCAAAGAAAAACACTGGCTATGACAAAACAAGATGGACGTATACCGGTAAGAAGTGTTCCCTTCGCCAAACGCCAAGTGTCAAGAGAAATTATACAGGAAATGAGTGAGAGTGGCGTGATCGAACCATGAGCTAGTCCATGGAGCTCACCGGTAGTGCTAGTAAAGAAAAAGGGTGGATTACCGGAAGCTGAACGACGTAACGAAAAAGGATAGCTATCCATTACCCAGAATTGAATACTCTGGACTCGCTATCTGGTACGAAATGGTTCTCTACACTGGACTTGAAAAGCGGCTATTGGAAAGTGGAGGTTAAAGATGAGGATAAGGAAAAGACAGCCTTCAGCGTTGGAGAGGGGCTGTGGCAATTTACGGTAATGCCCTTTGGACTATGTAACACTCCAGTTACTTTTGAGAGACTCATGGATTAAGTATTTAAAGGACTGCATTGGAAAACATGTTTGGTGTACCTGGACGACATCATCGTGCTGGGAAGAAGCTTTGAGGAACACCTTAAGAACTTGGAGGAAGTTTTCCAAAGGATAGCTGGCGCCGGTCTGAAATTAAGTCCCAAAAAGTGTACATTGTTCAAGAAGGAAGTAAGTTAATTGGGGCACAAGGTTAATACGGAGGGAATTTGCACTGCTAAAGAGAAGATCGAAGCAGTAAAAGATTGGCCAAGACCGAAAAATTTACATGAGCTACGAAGTTTCCTCGGACTGTGTACGTATTATCGCCGATTTGTACCGAACTTCGCCAGCGTAGCCAGTAGCCTTCATGAGTTGACCAGGAAGAATATGTCATTTGATTGGAAGAAGGAACATGAAGTGGCTTTCCAAACCTTGAAGGAACGGCTGTGCACTGCCCCAATGTTATCGTATCCAATCCCAGGTTCAACATTTATTTTGGATACAGACGCCAGCGGTTATGCGATTGGAGGAGTTTTGTCACAGATTGTCGATGGGCAGGAGAAGGTAGTGGCGTACTATAGCCGCACAATTTGGAAGCCCGAAAGAACTATTGTGTAACACGGAGAGAACTACTGGCATTGGTAGAGTGCATCAAACATTTTCACAAGTATCTCTATGGACAGCGATTACACGTCAGGACAGACCATGCAGCGTTGAAATGGCTCTTCCAGTTCCATAATCCGGAAGGTCAATTGGCACGGTGGATAGAGCGACTACAAAGTTATGACTTTTCCATAGAGCATCGCAAAGGCAGCAACCACGGCAATACTGATGCAAAGTCCCGGCGACCATGTGACTTGGAATGCAAGTATTGTTCGAAGGCTGAGGCCACTTAAGATGTTATAGATGTATGCAGAGAGTCCTATTGCCAAGTCATATTGGGCACAGTGGAACAGTCTGAAATTGGTATCCGGTTGCTTACATAGAGTATGGGAAGATGGCCAATGCGATCGGAAGCTGACAGTTGTCCCAAGGAAGAGAATCTCTGATGTTCTGAATGAACTGCATAATGGTCCAAGCGGAGGTCATCTCGGAGTCACAAAAACATTGGAGAAAGTCAAGCAGAGATTTTATTGGGTTGGTCGCCGGCAGTCGATCGCGGAGTGGATTGCCAACTGTGAGGTGTGCATCAAAGCAAAAGGGTCCGAAGTCGAGAAGCCATGGACAGATGAAGCAGTACAAAACAGGTGCACCGTTTGAGAGGATTGCCATGGATATAGCTGGTCCATTTCCAAACTCGGGAACAAGTACGTATTAGTTGTTATGGACTATTTCAGCCAATGGCCAGAAATTTACACGATTCCAATCAAGAGGCAGAAACCATTGCAGAGGTGTTTGTTAACAATTGGGTAGCGAGGTTTGGTGTACCAATGGAGTTACATTCTGACCAAGGCAGGAATTTCGGATCGGTTGTATTCCAAGAAATTGGCAAAATATTGGGTATTCGGAAAACTCGAACAACTGCACTGCTCCTCAGTCAGATGGCATGTTGGAACGTTTCAATCGAACCTTGGAAGAGCACATGAGGAAAGTAGTAAGTTCCAGAAAGATTGGGACACGCACATCTCCTTGTTCCTGATGGCATATCGCTCGGCAATACATGAAACAACGGGTTAGACTCCAGCAAAAGTAATTTTTGGGAATGATCTTCGGTTGCCAGCTAACTTGAAGTTTGGGATAAATGCGGATGAAGGAATAAATGCCAGGAAATCCACTAGCATCTTGAAAGAAGAAATGAGAGAAATACACGACCTTGTACGACAACGGACGAAGTTCATGAGTGATAAGATGAAATCCAGATACGACAAAGCAATCAACTCGGAAGGTTTTAAAGAAGGAGATTAAGTGCTGTTATACAACCCACAACGAAGGAAAGGTTTGTCCCCAAAACTGCAATGTAACTGGGAAGGCCCATATAAAGTCATAAAGTGGATAAATGATGTTGTCTACCGCATACAAACTGTTGGAAGACCACGAAACAAAATGAAGGTGGTTCACCTGGAGAGGCTAGCAGCATTTCGATCGGGAAATGTGTCTGATCGGGTCGATCAGACTTAGGTGGAGGGTGTTGCTGGGGTATATAAACCGCGCAAAGACAACGCACATCAATCAGTTTATTTTGAAGTGTTGTACAGTGAAGTACTGAACAGTGAATTAACCCGCGATATTGTACTACGGTTTTTAGTAGTGAATAAATCGTACTATTTATTAAGCAGAATCTGAGTGTTTTATTTAACGTACAGTGATCGAACTCAGGGAAAATAGTCGAGGAATTATCGAATTCGTCACAATAATATAAAGAGGGTAATATAATACTTTATGTTTTCCTTATTTTCTTTCACATTTTATAAGATACCCTTAATTATTAAATAAACCCTGAGGAAAATTTTGACGTAATTTCGTGGTACACTTTTATTAACCTATTCGTCAATATTTTAATCGAAAAGCTCTGCGAAGCACAACATTTTAACGAAATAATGGCATTATAGAACTTTTGTTTCTTCAATAATTTTTCATTTAATTTAAAAAAATGTGTCAAGATTTATGCTTTTTTGCTTTTGTTTTGAATGAATATTGATAATAACAAAATAAATTTAAATATAAAACTCCTATTACCGCTTAAAGCGATACCACGCATTTACGTACACCAAGTTTTTCGCATGCCCCTAATTTCGTGGTATACTGCGCATTTACATTTCATTGTTAACAAAAATCCAAAAAATTAAAAAAAGAATAAAAAACCAAATAAAATTAAAAACAATCAAAAATTTAAAAAAGACAAAAAAAGTTTCAAAAATACCAAAAAAATATATTTTAGAAAAGTTACATCAATTGAATAAATTTTTTTTATTGTTTATTTCTGTTTTAAAACTTTTTCATTTTATGTTATTTTATTTAGTTTAAAAATAAAAAAACCTGAAAACCAAAAAAAAATAAAAAAAATAAAAATTAAAAAAAAAAATAATAATAAATAAAAGTAATTTTCAGTAAAGTAACAAGTTACATCAGTTAAATAAATTTTTTTTATGGTTTTTTTTTTAACCTTTTAATTTAATGTTACTTAATTTCATTATTATTTATTTCATGTCAATAATGTTTCAAGTTCTTGAACTTAATGAAATTGTAAAAAAATTAATAAAAGTTAGAAAAAAAAAACAAAAAAAAAACATTAAAATTAAAATTAACCCAAAAAATTATAAAGAATTAATTTTGCTTCTAGGCGCGAAATCTCACTTGAGGCTGACGGTGGGCTCTCCATATTCGAAGCCTTAGCAAAAGTTGGGGTGAGATGTGGAGAGGCAGAAGTAGTTTGGCGTGTGTTTCTTGCTGGTCTTGGCGGGGGAACCATATTTAGCGGCAGAATAAAGGGTCAGTTACATAAAGCTTTATTTTGACTTTACCTCAAACTTTGACTTTGACAGAAAAGTTCAGTATACGTATTTAAACGAAGGATGGCAAATTGGAGACCTCAAAGTTGAAGCAAGGTTCAAATTTGGCAAACTCTCAAATTTTCCTTGCTTTGCTTGCTTTGACAATCAGATGTTGATGAGTTTGCTTTAATTAAAGAATAAAAAGTTGGAAAAAATAATAATTAATTCATTTTTTCTCTATTAAATTAATAAATTAACCAAAACACTCTGAATGCAAGGAAATAAATAACGAAAACAAATGTTTAAAAGAGAAGTGTCAAGGCGTTCATTGTAGCATACCTCTGAAGTTCGACGCAAAGTTTTGAGGTAGCAAATGTCAGGCGAGGTTAACAAAGCTTTATGTATTTCACCCTTAAGTTTTGTTTTGTTAATTTTTGTTTTGTTTATTTTGGGATGGCAAATTTTTGCGTTATTAAAATTGTGCAAATTATTGGCGAAAACAAAATTTTGTAGCGGGGTAGCGCACACAGGTTGAAAAAAAGAAACAAAGTTAAAGAAACCGCGCGAAGCTAAACAATTATTGCTACGTTAAACTCTTAGTTAATTTAAATTTATTGCAGCGAAACTAAAACGCGTTACTCTCTTTGCATTTCCTTCTTTTGCTTTTTGTATTAGAGTTTTACCAAATACCACGAAATTAGGGACGCTTTACCACGAAGTTAGGTACATCAGAAAATTTTTGCCACGAAATTAGGTACATTTGAGGTATTCACACATTTTTATTTATATAAAATAAAACATCGCAAACGTCACTTGAGCTGTGTAGTTGTGTTTATATTTTCTGTGCTTTAAATTGAGAAATTTAATTATAAAATCTAACTTTCTGATTCCTAATTGTGATAAAAATTAATGCAAAGACTTGGTGTTAAATTGTGAAAATTTAGTTTTGTTTAGTTATTCATACTTTATGAATTTAATCTAAATATTTAAATTAGTTTGTCATAATTTTTATTTGCCGAGTCATTTTGCATTTTTGTATTTGTTGCAGTTTGATAGGCTTTAATTCTTGCAATTGTTATTGTATGCACTTTTTCCTTTTCTTACTTTGCTATTTACTTTTATCGCAGCTGTTTGCGTTGTTTATTAAGTGTCAAATACAGTGACTCTCAAACTGCTCGCTACCTACTCTTGCTTTTCAAACTTTCAGAGTTGCATTTTATTAAAACCTGCTTTTATTCTTGTTTACTAGTTTCTATATAAGTATAAAATCCTCTCTTTTGGTATTTTTATAAAGTTTTTGTTACTGTTTTTTTATTTTCGTTTACTATGTCGTGCATCTTTCCAAATTGTTCTATAAAAAGTGAGTCCGAACGCTACTTGTCTTGTTGGCTCTGTGATGGGCTTGGACATATGAAATGTGCAGGCTTGACCGGTAGAGTTGCGGACGCTTTAAATGAAGACAAGGGCTTACGTTGGTCGTGCGTAAAATGCAGATCAAAGGAAGTTGATCTCTACAAGCTTTTTAGGGAAACGAGAAACGCGTTTTCGGAAATTGGGAAGGAATTTTCTATTATAACGAAAAAATTCAAGCATTTTGAGGACTTGTTTAAGTCCTTCAAGTGTTTGGATGATCCTAATAATAGAACTATTCACAATAATAATTCGTCTGGGGCTGTAGATCATCCAATCCCCACTCAGAGTGCCACAACACCTCAGGCCCTTGAATTAATAAACCTGACTTCACCTAATCCGCAGGCAGTGGTTCCGTCCTTTTCTAAGGCTTTAAGAGAAAACCTTCAGCCTCCACAAAATCCAACTATTACTATCACATCCGACCCAATAGTCAACAAGCTGGTTGTGGTTCCGCCGAAAAAAACGATATTTGTGTCTAGATTTGACAAAAAAACTTCGGCTGATGACCTTAAGTCCTATATAAAATCTAAAGTAAAAGCTAAAGATATAGTTATAAACAAATTTAAATTTAATTATGATAGAAGTGTAGCTTCCTTTAGGATCGATGTTTTAGAAACCGATTACAATACTATTTTGGATAGCTCGTTCTGGCCGCCTGGGGCTTTTGTTCGCGAATTTATTTTTAAACCTAATGCGAATCCCCCAAATTTGGCACGACTTCCTAGCCTCAACGACGATCCAAAAAACTCATTGTAAATTCTGCCTTTAACATCTACTATCAGAATGTTAGAGGTTTGAACACTAAATTAACTGATTTCTATTTAAAAACTATCAATTGCGACTATAATATTATTGTTTTTACTGAAACATGGTTGAAACCGCATGTCTTTGACATGGTGGCTGTACATTCTTCAATACCATCTGAAGAAGTGAATATACCCCTTATTGATGACATCGAGTTTAAGTGTATTAGAGTTCTTCTTAATAAATGCCATATTTACTTGGCTGTTTGTTATATTCCACCTTCGTCTGATCTATCAGTGTATATGCACCACATTTCGTTGATAAAAGCTGTAAATTCTATGATTAGGCCTATTGACTCCATGATTGTTTTAGGTGACTTTAACCTACCACACATTTCATGGAGCACTAGTGACAACAATATTGTACCAGTTTCAACCAAATTGAGTAACAATGAGTTTCTGGATGAGATGATCAACCTTTGTCTAAACCAGATTAATGTTATCCAGAATAAGTTTGGAAAAACTTTAGATTTAGCCTTCGTTGATGACTTGTCTAAATTTTTTATAAACCGTTGTGATCCCCTTGTTCTGCCCGAAGACGTTTACCATCCCTCTCTTAATATTGTTTACGAAATCATTGATAACGAACCTGATGTTATTAAAAAACCATCTGGCTCTAATACAAGATTTGATTTTTCTAAAGCCAGCTTTAAAAAGTTAAAAATTGAACTATCTAAATTTATTTGGCCTCGATATCAAGATGACATTGAGAATAACCTTTTACATTTCAACAATACAATTTATAGCCTTTTTGAAAAATATGTACCTAAACGTAACTATTTTTGTGATGTACCAACACAAGCTTGGTTCACTAAAGAGCTAAAAACTTTGAAAAATAAGAAGTCTCGAATTTTTAAATTATACAAGAAAACTGGTTCACGCTCAGATTATCTTAAGTACACTATTTTGCGTCATAAATATTTAGAATTAAACAAAAAATGTTACAACGATTACTTATTTAAAACTAAACAGAACATTATTTCCAATCCTAAGTCATTTTATGGTTTCGTAAACTCTAAACGCAGAGTAAAAGGGTTTCCTTCAACAATGAAATTTAATGATAACATATCCAGCGATGATCTAGTGATTGCTGATTTCTTTGCTCAATTTTTCAAGTCTAATTACTCTTCTGAAACTAATTCATCACAAATTGTATACCCATATCGTCCACATTCATGTAACTCAATTTATGTTCCTAGTATAGATCCAGGAGATGTTTTGTCACATTTAAAATCCTTAAAGGAGTCAACCAAGTTTGGCCCTGATTTAATACCGACATGTTTTCTTAAAAAGTGTGCAGAACACATATACCTGCCACTGACCGATTTGTTCAATCTTTCTCTACAGCGCGGCGTTTTCCCGGCTTCATGGAAAGAGTCTTTTCTTATACCTCTTTATAAAAGTGGGAGTAAAACATCTATACTAAACTATCGCGGAATAGCGAAGCTCTCTGCTATTCCTAAAATTTTTGAAGCTATCGTCACCAATCACCTTTCATTTTCTATATCAACACTGATTGCCAACTCCCAGCACGGTTTCTGTAAGGGTAAATCGACCACAACTAATTTACTTGAATTCACTACACATGTCTCGAATGGGTTTAGGGATAATCTCCACACCGACGTTATATACACCGACTTTAGTAAAGCCTTTGACAAGGTTAGCCACTCTTTACTTATTCATAAACTTGCCCTGGTTGGCTTTCAACCCGCTCTCATCCGTTGGATATCCTCCTATCTCCGTGGTAGAACGCAAAGAGTTACCTTTAATAATGCAATTTCAAATGTCATCGATGTCTCCTCTGGTGTTCCTCAGGGTAGCCATCTA
Source organism: Campiglossa producta (assembly GCA_964058755.1). NCBI lineage: Eukaryota > Metazoa > Arthropoda > Insecta > Diptera > Tephritidae > Campiglossa > Campiglossa producta. Next base: position 34,027,036 of record CAXKVI010000006.1, on the reverse strand, counting down.
GGCCCGGTTCTGTTTTTGCTTTTTATCAATGATATCTGTACAACAATAAAGTTTTCGAATATCTTGATGTATGCTGATGATGTTAAACTTTTTAAGTCATATGCATCGATTGAAGAACGTTCTTTGCTTCAAATTGATTTAGACCACTTAGTAACTTGGTGCAACGTTAACAATATGCCGCTCAATCTGAAAAAATGTAAGTTCATGTGTTTTTCACGTAGGGATCTACAGCCAGCTTCTTATGCAATCAACAACCACAATCTTGAACATGTTAATGTTTTTGTTGACTTGGGGGTGACAATGAACCCCAAGCTTAGTTTTAGTCCTCATATTGAGGCAACAGTTAATAAGGCTAGAGGTGTTTTAGCTTTTGTGAAAAGGTGGTCAAAGGAATTTAATGACCCTTATGTTACGAAGACTCTTTTTACAACACTAGTTAGACCTATATTAGAATATTGCTCAGTTATATGGAATCCGCGTTACCAACTTTATATTGATAGGCTAGAATCAATTCAAAAACAGTTCTTACTCTTTGCATTGAGAAATCTACAATGGGATTCAACGTATAACCTTCCACCTTATACTAATCGTTTGAAACTTATCAATCTCCCAACCCTTGCAAGTCGTAGGGAAATGCTAGGTGTATTATTCATGACTAAACTGATAAACGGATCGATTTCCAGCCCATTTCTTTTAAACGAAATTAACTTTAATATTCCGTCCCGACCTTCACGACACTTTAGGCCTATTCGGCTGAAGCAATGCAGGACAAATTTTCAATTACACGAGCCTTTCCAGTGTTTGTGCGAAGATTTTAACTCTCATTCAGGCACATTTGATATTTCGGACTCGCTTTTTATGATCAAAATAACTGTTCTATTATCTCTTAACACTTGATTTCTACGTTGTATTAATTTATTGCATTTCCCTATTCATTTATGTATATCACTCAGCTGATGAATTCCTTTCTGTAGCTGAGCATTTTGAGAACTCGACGCTTAACAAACCTCCGCCTTTCAAACACTCGGCAAATTAATCCGCGCGTTATGCGGATGCGCCCCTCGTGTCGGTTGGGCGGGATGGTGGGTAAAATCCGTTGGGCATAATAATAATAATAATTTGTTAGTTTTGTTTGATAGTAAGGGGAACGTTATCTTAATTGATCAACTCAATTGGAAAAAATTTACTTTTTTAGTTTTCCTTCGTCTGTTTTAACGCAAGAGAGGTAGAAAGTCAGAAAATTTCTTAGTACCACGAAATTAGAAACACTTACCTTACTGACTCGGCGGCCGCCGTGGTGTAGCGGTTAAGTGTTCGGCCTTCTACACCAAGTCGTGTCGGTTCGATGCCCGGCAAAAGTAACATCCAAAATTATTTAGAAAAAGAATTTTTCTAAACGGGGTCGCCCCTCGGCAGTAGTTTGGCAAACTCTCCGTGTGTATTTCTGCCATGAGAAGCTTCTCAGCAAAAAATTCATTTGCTTTGCAAGTGCCGTTCGGAGTCGGCAAAAAACTGTAGGTCCCGCCAACTTGTAGGAAAAACTCAAAAGCAACACACCACAAGTTGGAAAGAGAAGCTCGGCTAAGAATATCGTTAGAGGTTATGATGACCTGTTGGTATATCGCCGCCATTAGTTTTTTTTTTTTACCTTATGTAGTCATTAAGCTGGAAGGCTTACCAGAAATCGATCCCCAGAAAGACCTCTTGTTGCATCCCGGGTACGATGAGGAATTCCAGTTCTCGAGTGGTACTGTCCCAGAGCACTGGAAGAGTCACTACTCCGATAACCGCGGTTTCACCCCCATTGGCTTTTTTTTTTTTTTTTGACCCTGTGTCGGCAGAATCAGATCCTCTTTCCCCTCGAGAAGTTTATGGGCATTTTTCCCCAAGCAGCTAGCCCCGGCCCGGAAGCCAAGAGCGCGAGCACCTCGCGTCCTCCCATCTCCGTCTTGGCGAACAACCTGTTGTCACCCTGCACAGTCACGATTGACGAAATTATCTTTTTCTTTATTCTCCTAAAAACCTTCTGCTTTTCCCTCATTTTCCCTATCTTTTCAAAAATTCTCTTCTTCTTTCTAGCGTTGATTTCCTCACAGAATACCCTCCTTCTTGCCTCTTCATACCTTAATTTTCTAACATGCAAACTATCTCTAATTGGTTCAACTTTCTTCTCTTTCTCTATCTTTTCCTTTACCTCGTTTTCTTTATCTCTTTTTAAACTTTCTATTTTCCTACTCTCTACAAACTCTCCGGGCGATCCTGGTTTGAGGCAGAGCTCCCAGACATCTCTGCCACTTCCCGGTTTCCCGCCTCTGGCTTAAACACACAAAAAGACGAGTCACCACCACACGCAAAACATCTCATATAATGGAAGTTGGACTTACATTTAGTGTCCTTTGCTGCTTCTGCCGGGTTCCTTGTATAAAAGTCTACCGGCATGCAACAAACATAGCACAACATAAGGTGAAACGGGGACGGGCAAAACATATGATTTTGGACAGGACTAACATTTTGACTATGGACATTTGATGACGAACTTGCCACAGGACTAGGGAAGTTGCCAGGAATAGTGCGCTTGGGAGTGTTTTGATGGACAGGCGCACGAGACACATTCCTACTAACATTAGAATTCCTACTATCCTTGTTGAACGCTTCGACGCAATAATCACCCCTTGCTCCTCTGACCTTGATCTACTATTTGTCCTTAGCTCGCTAACTGGCTTAGACCTCGACCTATTCTCTTTGATTAATTTTTCCGCCCTCTTACACTCTAGCTTCAAATCTGCTAAAGTTTCAGTTTTCCTCGCGAAAGTTAAGTTGGCCAGATACGGCTTCAAGTTTTTCACCAGCTCGTTCTCCGGGATTCTTTGCCTCAGTCGGAACGTGAGGTCGTGGACGTCGGCGTAGAACTCGTCAAAGCTCTCTTAGGGCTGCTGCTTTCGCTCCATGATTTCACGTATTACCTCGTAATCTGACTCTACCGATTAGAATTGGGACAGAATCTCCCGCTTTAGCCCGAAATAGTCGAAGGAGTCATCATCGGCGTGGTCTTCCAGCACCTGCAAATACCACTTGAGATCTGGCCCTGTCACTAAACAGTGAAAATCAGAAAACAGTTGCTGGTACGACAGATGGTATTGGAAACGCATTCTCTCTAGCCTGAACACAAAACTATCTACGGTCATACCCTTCGTTGAACCATCGAAATTCAGATGCCACTTGTCGAGGCCCACCTTCTTTCGTCCCGAATAGTTGGAGTGGCCGTTGCCTGCATCAGTGTGGTTCGCGGTGGCATCCCTAATTTGCCGTGGAGTGGACGTTTTTAGCCCTAGTTCGGCCGACGAGTCACCCGGGTGACTATTTCACAATTGAGGCACGAAAAGGCCAATTTTTTATCAACTCAGTTAGCTTATTTTCCCTGACATCTAAGAATAATGAATTTCAAGTAGAAAAAATACAAAACAAAGTTTAAGGAATTTATTTATAGCCAAATATTAGAAGTTGAAAATTTTTTTCTTGTTCTGGCCGACGTAGTCACCTGGGTGACCAAATCAGAAGCTATACATATATGAATATATATATGCGTATATATAACAGCTGAAAAGGTTACCAGATGCTGATAATGTTACAATATACTCAACTGCACTATTTCTGCAATATACTCAACTGCACTATTTATTTATAGCCAAATATTAGAAGTTGAAAAATTTTTTTCTTGTTCTGGCCGACGTAGTCACCTGGGTGACCAAATCAGAAGCTATACAGATATGAATATATATGCGAATATATAACAGCTGATAAGGTTACCAGATGCTGATAATGTTACAACATACTCAACTGCACTATTTCCGCATACTTGCTTTTATCTGTTGTTCATTTACATCTGACTTTGCATTTTATTAAATACAGTCACCCGGGTGACTGCGTTGGCCCAAATGAGTTATAAAAATCGTCGGCCGAACTAGGGTTAGTGGAGGAGCTGATGCAATAGCAGCGAGCATAGATTTCTCCAAATGAGCGATTCGATTGCTAAGGGTGGATATATCCGCCATTACCTTTCGCACTTCGCCCATGTGATGATTAATCTCAGCGTTCTGCTGCATCATCACCTCCATCATACGTGCTAGATGGTCAATCCGCTCATCCACAGTTGCCGGACGTCTGTTCTCGTTCGCTGCTGCGGCTCCTACCCTGGGGTCTTGAAACTCCCTGCCAACGGCTCCTTCCTCGGTGTCTGACATCTCCAGCAGCTGATCTACCTTTCGCGAAAAACTAAGGGACTGATCTGCCAGGTTCAAAGTAACCCTATCAGTAACCGTCAATTCTCGGCTTCGGTTGTTCGGAATCTCGATCTGCCCAAAAACCGTCGATGCGCAACGATTCAAGAGGTCTATCGGAACGAAATCGACCGGGAATTCGATGCCTGTATCGATTTGGGTGAACAAGGACCTCCCTACATGATTCTGTAGCTCCAAATCCCGCGTTCCACCGCGTGTTATCCGCCTGTCGCTTGCTAAAATACCTTGTGCTTATCCATAAACTAACGGGACAGGTATAAAAATGGGAATCCTCAATCGGAGTACCAACACCGTAGCAAAATTGTCGAACGCCCAAAAATCAGGAACTTCAAAAGCTGAAGATTTCTCCATAAAGATGAAAAGATAAAGGAGTGGATTTTAAGCGCGGTATTTCAGCTATGAGTTTATTTGCCAATACAAAAAAAATATAAACAAAGCAGAAAGATATACCAACAATTCCAATATACAAAGATATAAAGCAATATATAAGTGTATATGTAAAATAAATATGTATATATGTATATATCATCATCATCATCATTTATTGGCGCTTAACCGCCTAAGCAATTTTGGCCGTTGCCTATCAAAGCACGCCAGTCATTCCTTTTTAGAGATAACTGACGCCAATTGGAAACCCCAAGGGAGTTCAAGTCATCCTCCACCTGTTGTTTCCATCTCAGTCGAGGCCTCCCCCTTCTTCTGCTGCCGAATTCAGGTGACGATAGGAAAACCTTCTGTGCTGGAGCTTCTTTGTCCATTTGTATAACATGACCCAGCCAGCGGAGCCTTTGGGCTTTAATTCGCTGACCTATGGTCAGGTCTGCGTAAAGCTCGTACAGCTCATTGTTAAATTTCCTTCGAAACTCGCCGTTGGCATCACGGGAAGGACCATAAATCTTCCGGAGAACTTTTCTCTCAAATACTCCAAGGGCCATCTCATCTTCTCTTGACATTGTCCATGAATCTGAGCCATACATCAGGACAGGTATGATGGGAGACTTATAGAGCGTGATCTTTGTTCTTCGAGAGAGGACTTTACTTCTCAATTGCCTACTCAGTCCAAAGTAGTACTTGTTGGCAAGAGTGATTCTCCGTTGGATTTCTAGACTGATATTATTTTCGGTGTTAATACTGGTTCCCAAATAGACGAAGTCCCTCACAGCATCATATGTATATATAGTGTGTAATATAAATGGGTATGAAAGGGTAATAAATAGGTAGTTAAAGGTTCAAAAATAAAAAAATGGAAATTTCTTACAAAGCGTATATGTATATGTACATATGTATTTATGTGAAATCAATGTGTATCTATATGTATTATAGATGAGTAAAAAACTTTAATAACTATGCAATTCATGTAGGTGTTGGGGTTATATATGTGTATAAACGCAACACTGTAGGGCAAAGGTCAAGAAAAATTTGTTCAAAAATAGTTTCCAAATTTTTAAGTTTGTTGGAGTATACGTGAGTATGGAAGAAATTCAATAGCGCGATCATACAATAATAACAAAATTTCACTTGTGTATTTATGTATGTGCAGGTGTGTGAGCATATATGTTTGTAAACCGTGTATGTATGTGATATAAATAAATTATTTTTGGAAATTCAAAAAAAATTGTTATTCAAGGATTCCAAAAAAAGTTTTAAAATACATATGTAATGAGAAAAAATTCTTTAACGAATTTCTAATAAAAATGAAATTATAAAAAAAAACTATCGATAATAACTAAAGAAATAAAAAAATTACATCTCAATGATAAAAAGTCCTAAGTAAGATCAAAAATTTCTTGGAGAAAATTTAAGAGACAAAAATTCGAACGAACTGTCTTAGGCAAGTTATTCAATTGAAAACAAAAATTTTAGCAGCAAAAATTCTCTTATGAGTTTTATAAAAAAGTAAAAAAAGTTTAAAAAGAATTCCCCATCAGAAGACTTTAAATGTAAACAAGGCAAAAGAAGGACTGATTGATAAAGATTGCAAAACTATATTATGGTAATTCTCAAATGAAATTGTAGTACTGTTGGTGTATTTTGGCGTTGTCCTCGCCGGTGCTGGACCATGCGTATGGCAGCTAATGTTGCTTGCAACAACAAAGCACAAAAACAAAATAGTCGTCTTAAAGTACTGCCGATGACTTCTGATACCACTTTTTAAAAACGTTGGAGTTCTTAAAAGGAACTCAGAAATCACCGCCAGCACTCCTTCACTAACTTGTCACTTAGGCACATATCGCCCGTTGCTGACAACAAGCGATGTTGCCCTCGTGACCCTAAATCTGTCCGCGAGAAGGAAAACTAAGAGAGTAAAAGAGATAGTAATAGCTAAAAAAAAGTATATAGGAAAGTAAGTTAAAGTGCAAGGAGATGAAGATTAGCAAAAACAAGTAAGGAAGTCTAAGTTCGGTGAACCGAACTAAAGACTTCCATAAGTCCTGAAAAAGTTAACTTTTGATAACTCATAAAAAATTAGAACTCAACTCACTCAAACAACAAAAATATGTAGTCGCATGTTCGGATAAAATATGAAGCAAGTATTGTTGGTTGTTATTCCAACTGGTGCGCTTAACTAGAAATACTCGCACAAGACGCAACAAACAAAAGGTGGTGCGAGTAAATGCAGTTGTACTAGTGAACTCAGTTAAGTCATAGTTTTCAGTTAGACAAGAAAATCTGTACATAAATTGTATGTATGTATGTATGTAGGTATATGCAAGTTGTTCTTTACAGCCCTATGCTGCGCGTTACCGGTAAACTTGCCATCGGCAAACAATTTTCCCTAAAATACGTTACCAAATAAAGTGGCTGCGATTCTGAGCAGATGGTAACGCTCTAATGGCAAAAAAACTCACCAGTGTGTATGGTGAATTGAAAAGCCACCCTGCTAGTCACCTGCCATATGTTTTTTGTTTATCAAAAAGAAGAAGACTGCAAAATGGAAATGAACAAGTAAGTAAATTTGGTAAATATTTTATGAAATTTATTAAAAATTGTTTATTTTATTTACAGAAAATATGCACGCACCACCATGTGGCCTTTTGCAAAGACCATCCCGAGCTCCTGCAGGGAATACACAGTTTTTATTGTGATTTATTAATACCATATACCTGTTTATTTGTTTGATTTTCACTTTGTTTTATTTATTTTGTTTAATTTTCACTTTATTTTGTTCAATTGCACTTTCGCTTTTTTATTTTTCAAAGTAAACATCAGCTGTTTTATATTGATGTTACCACATGTTACCACCTATTTTGGTGGTAACGGTGTTACCAGAAAACTTTTGCCCTCAGAATACCAAAAAGGAGTAAAAGTTGCCGAGTGAATTTGTTTGCCGGTAATAATAAAGTTATTACCACAGTAGAATAGACCTGTTAGTCGAAAACAAAGCATCGCAGATGTGTACATACATATCCATATGTACATATGTGCGTGTCCAAACCTGGCAAAAAATGCGATTAGTTTAGGATGCGTAGGGATCAGTTGCATGGGAGGATGTGGCTAAGGTCAGTTCTGGCCGCTATGTATGTGCACATTCGTTTAAGGCTGTCCTATGTAGATACAAATTATACATACATATTTATACCCGAACGGGTACAAAAGGACTAATCCAGTATTAGACTGGGCCAAATAATTTTTTTTTGTTCAAAAATTATATTGATTTTATTTTTGAGAAAGGTGAAAAAAAAACACTGTAAAATTTACAGATCTTAATATTAAATTCTAGAGATCTACGATCGCTAGTTTCGATTTTACAGACTTTACCTCATATTTGGTATAAAAACGACAATCCATTGTGTAGGAAATTGAATTCCCTATAAAAACTGACAAGGCTAAAATTTTTTAAGACTAGCTGTTTTCTAGTATTCTAGCCTCAAACATTGACACGTTTTTCTGATTTCCCATTTTTTTCTTTCAAAAATTAAAAATGCAAATATTCATGTACAAAAATGATAGATACAGATTCTTGAGGGAATTTGAATGGGCTACAAAAAAGGTTGAACAACTTTTTTTTGTAAAGTTACTCTTTCAAAACGTATTTAGTATTAAAGTTAAAAAATCTTATTTCCGCGTTTTCCTGGTGTTTTTGATCCAATTTTTTACTAAATTTTGTTTATTCATATCGTACATGATTAATAATCATTATATGAATTGTTGGCGGCCGCCGTGGTGTAGCGGTTAAGTGTTCGGCCTTCTACACCAAGTCGTGGCGGTTCGATGCCCGGCAAAAGTAACATCAAAAATTATTTAGAAAAAGAATTTTTCTAAACGGCGTCGCCCCTCGGCAGTAGTTTGGCAAACTCTCCGGGTGTATTTCTGCCATGACAAGCTTCTCAGCAAAAAAATTCATTTGCTCTGCAAGTGCCGTTCGGAGTCGGCAAAAAACTGTAGGTCCCGCCAACTTGTAGGAAAAACTCAAAAAGCAACACACCACAAGTTGGAAAGAGAAGCTCGGCTAAAAATCTCGTTAGAGGTTATGATAATGTTGGTATATCGCCGCCATTAGTAGTAATATGAACAATATAATAACCAAAAATATAAATTTTTCAAATGGGTTTTTTGTTGCCATAATTTAAGGATATCGGCGTCTTTAGCAGTTTCGATCATCAACAGGAAAATCCCACATAAAAAATAATGCAGGCAACTTCGAAGTACTTATTTTTAAAGGCTCGCGAAAAAATGCAGATAATTTTAACTATTCAGAGCTAAGCACAGCTAATTTTTCAAGGATGGTTAGGTACGGGCCACACAAAATACAATGCAGGTACTTACAAACTATGCAGGCCAAAGAATGAATGCGCAAAACTCTTTGAAACTCGTTAAGAATGTAAAATTGCATACACACGATAAACAATACAGAAAATTATAAACTACGAGAGCCTATACAATGTAAGGTTGATTGTTTACAAAGTTTTGAGTCCTGAATTTAATTTGTTTTGCAGTAGGCCAAGTGAAAAACTAAACGCAAGGCTTATATTTAACGGCCTTTTTGAAGCTTTCGTTTCCGTTGTGTTGCAGTTTCTGTTTTATTTGTGTTTGTATTTTTTATATTTTTTTTTACCATTTTGTTCCCACGAGTAATGGACATTTAAATATATAAGTCAGTGATTTTTTTTATGTTTTGTGTTAGAAGTTGCTTTACACTTCACTTGTTTGAATTAATATTTAAATCACTGTTTTTCACTATTATTATTTTTATCTAAACGTTACGATTATGATAAACATAACGCGTGCGGTACATCTCTCTCAGGCGTCTCCAAAAAAACTCAAATTTATTTATTGAGTTTCAATTATACGTGGTCTCAAAAATTTTTAAAAGAAGTAGCCTACTGCATTTGCAAAGATTTAAAATTAAATTTGAAATTGGTAATTGACATTTATCAATTATCTATACGCGGTCTCAAGAATTTTGAAAAGAAGTAGCCTACTGCATTTGCATAGATTTAAAATTAAATTTGAAATTTGTAATTGACATTTATCAATTATACGCGGTCTCAAGAATTTTTAAAAGAAGTAGCCTACTTCATTTTGCAAAGATTTAAAATTAACTTGGCTGATTTAATATTTAATTTCGTATAGCTTTGTTAACCTATTGACCACGAAATATTCCAGTTGTATGGGAGGTACCACGCCTACTTTTTCACTATCTCCAGTTTTTCTGGAGGTGGTAGGGATTCGTCTTGAGATAGGTGGCAACCCTGTAAACCCAAACATAATTGTATTGTCACCAAAATCCAAAGAGTATACAAAATTTCAGATTAATCGGTTAACAGGAAGAGGGTGAAATTTGAATTACTAAATTTGACCCAAGAATAAAACAAACGGGGTGAGCTAAATAAAACCGTTTAAAAATTAGCTAAAATATTCTTAAAAACAGAAACTAGTTACCCATCTAAAAAATGATAAATTTTGTATTTTCCATGTGTCCACACACTATATGCGTCAACGTACGACGCAACTAGTCGGTCGACACATTAGCGCATGTGTGGGCGGTAACTTGCCACAACCATCCCTAAGGCCCCCGACACATCTCTAATTACTTTGGTTCTTTTCGGTGAATTAATAACATTTTTTCTTTTCGGCGAATAATAATAAAAATTGTTGTCAAAGAATTTTGCTATTGAAGTTGTAAAATAAATAAAAAAGTTAGTTGCAAATTGAGAGAAGGTGCTCGCATGTGATAGTTTTATAAAAAACAAAAACTATCCGTGTCCATCTGACATTTGAGTCGATATTTGGAGAGCCAGCATTGTGTGGAAATTATATTCAGCCAACCGGCGCAGAAACACTCTCGTAAGTAAGTAGCCACATAAATTGTGCATGCCACCCCAAGTTTGTACATGGTCCTTCGTCGCCATTAAATGAACCAGCACCTCCCCAAGAAGTTAAAATAGTTCTCAAAACTATATCCCGAGAAAATTTTCCCGCCAAAAATATTTTATTCCCGCCAAAGTCAGTAATTGTCATATATATATCCCCATATAATATATATAAACATACATAAAAATCGAGTGCCGTTAACTTGTTCCCGTGCGGTAGAATTTAAATATATACTCATAAGTACAATATATTGTGACAACCCAGCAATAAATTGACTGGTCCGGTATAAAGTTGCGCAACCCAGTCGTCAACTGGTCCCAGAGTACTCCCCTTTCATTCCGGACTACTCCCCCACTACATATATCAGTCAACTGGTCCCACAGTACTCCCTCTCATTCCGGACTACTCCCCCACTACATATTAGAAGAAAAAAAAATCCCCAAAATTGCGCCTGTGAAATTAAGCAAATCTCTCTTCACAATGACATCTGTAGCCGAAAATAAATTTATTTCTGAAACGGATAACTTCACCGACTACTGTACTCGGTTCCGCTCAACGGCCATTCTGGACAATACGGAGGCAGCCCTAGCAGAGAAGGACAAAAACATCGATCTCTTCTGGGCACGGGTACAAAGTGCCTACGATGTGGTCGTCGAAACGGATGATAGAGACCTCCCAGCTGATTTCAAATCCGCAGCGTTCGGAAAATACAGGTCCTGCTTAATAGCATATGAGGACACTAAAACACAAATAGTAGACCAACTCCAGCTCAAAGAATTGAGTAAGCCCATGCTTCAGCAACAATCCCAACCCCCCCAAGAGTCCTCCGGTATGAACTTAAAAGTCCCCCCATGCGACACTGAGGTATTTTATGGAGGGTATGATCAATGGCCGTCGTTCCGTGACATGTTCACGGCGGTGTATATCAACCACCCAAAACTCTCCAAAGCGCAAAAGTTATACCATCTCAGGTACAAGACCCAAGGCAAAGCTGGTCAAATAGTCAAACAATTCCCTTTAAGCGATGATAACTTTGCGCTAGCATGGGAAGCTCTCAGAGAGCGTTATGAAAACAAAAGGGTTCTAGTTGATAATCAAATCCGCATTCTCATGACCCTTAAGCCCATTCAAACGGAAAACAGTGAGGATATACAAAGGCTGCAATCCTCTGTTAATAATTGCCTACAAATATTATCAACCCAACAAGTCTCGACAGACAGTTGGGACCCCATTTTGATATATTTAGTGACGTCAAAACTCCCCGAAAATACAGTTGCGTTGTGGGAGCAGTCGTTAAGCTCAAGAAAAGACCTGCCGAACTGGTCCCAAATGAACCAGTTCCTGACCACTCGTTATGAGATAGTGGAAAGGGTAGACCAATGGCGTCCAGACAAGCCTCGATACAATCCACCCCCCACAAGTTCTCCCGGTCAACCCCAAACCACAATAAACCCCAGTTTCGGCCAGGTCAGCCCCAATACAACAACAGCAATAACTCCCTTACCCACACAAATGCTCATGTCACAGAACACCAAAAAATGTACGCCTGCAAAATGTGTAAGCAGTCCTCCCATACGCTACAAAATTGCCTGCGGTATAAAAAACTGCCTATCCCTGAGCGTCAAAAGTTTGTAAGAGATAACAATTTATGCGAAAATTGTTTATCACAAACTCACCTCATCAAAGCTTGCACCAGCACAAGGACGTGCCTCTACTGCCAAGGTCCGCACAACTCCACCCTGCATGACAATGCAGCTCCCCGAACCGGAATTCAGAGGACAACATCCCAGGTGGCAACGATGGTAAATAACTGGATCAGGTCAACAGCAATGCAGCCCCCCAGCACGAATATCCCACCACGTCCACTGCGCCCCAGATTCAGTCATTGCATTCCGAAAATGACAACTCCATCATACTTCCCACAGCAATTGTTTCTGTAGAGCACAAAGGAGACCTGTTTAAACTAAGAGCCTTAGTGGACCAAGGGTCAGAACGAAGCTTCATCTCCTCTAAAGCTCAAACCAGACTCGGGCTCCCCTATACACACTCACTATTTGAGATCTCAGGCATGGGAGGGGGACTTGTACAGACATCCAACAAACTTTGCTCCCTTATACTAACCTCAAATGACCGCAAAGTGAAAATAAGAGCGCAAGCCATAGTCCTACCTCGTCTCACAAGGCTTCTCCTAACCCTCAAGCAGAATCAGGAACAAAAAGTTAAATGGTCTCATCTCACCCTAGCAGACAAGAATTGTCAAAACCCTTCCCAAATCGATTTGGTATTAGGCAGCGATCTCATCTCTCAGATAATGCTTAATGGCATCGAAAAAATCTCCCCCACACTGCTGGCACAAAATACCATATTTGGCTGGATACTAAGTCCCCGAAAAAGTTGCAGTCCACTCCACTCAAGCATGGGAGGTAACAAATGGACAGCTGAATGAAAAGCTAAAACAGTTCTGGGAAATCGAAGAGGTACCCAGAACTCGAGCGGAAACCCCAGAAGACCAAATGTGCGAAGACTTTTTCCAAAGCACTACCACTCGAACAAATGACGTTCGATAGATGGTCCGGCTTCCCTTTAAACCAACATTTCCGACCAGTATCGACTTAGGTCAATCCCAGAACGCAGCCATACGACAGTACGTTGGCATGGAACGTACCCTCCTCAAAAAGGGCGATCTCAAATTCCAGTACGATAAAGTACTGGAAGAATATCTGTATCTCGGCCACATGGAAGAATGTAGTACTAAAGAAATAGAATCCCAAGGCAAGTACTACTCGTTCTATCTCCCTCACCATGCGGTCGTAAAACCAGAAAAGAAAACCACAAAGGTCCGAGTAGTATTTAATGCGTCGAAGAAGTCCGTTAACGGTCACTCCCTCAACGAGGTGTTATGCACCGGACCAACTCTCCAACCGGATCTGAGACTGATGCTCCTGATATGGAGAACGTACAAATACGTTTTTAACGGCGATGTTGAGAAAATGTACCGCCAGATTCTCTTACACCCCGATGACCGAGACTACCAGCGGATTATCTTCCGCACGCCCCAAGACGGTCCAATAAAGGATTTTAAATTAAACACGGTCACTTTCGGTGTCAATTGCGCATCCTTCCTGGCGATACGCACCCTTCACGAGCTCTCTAAAGACGTATCTGATTCTCACCCAAACGCGGCCCCAATATTAAAGTCCGAAACTTATGTGGACGACATTTTATCTGGCAGCCATGATCTTCAATCAGCCCAGCAATCTCTATACGAAGTTATAGACTCCCTCAACTCTGCCGGCTTCCCTCTAAAAAAGATCACGGCGAACCATCCTAAAATTCTCCAGCAGGTCCCAAAGGCAGACTTACTTGAAACCGATTTTCTCGAGTTTGAAAAAAGTAGTACTGCCAAAACCCAAGGAATACAATTGAATGCACTTTCAGACAAATTCTCTTACACTGCCTCTACAGCCTCTACCAAGCGACAAATACTCTCCTCTATAGCAAAACTTTTCGACCCCGCAGGGTGGCTTACGCCCATTATGATACAAGCCAAGATCCTGATGCAAGAGTTATGGCTAGATGGGACCGATTGGGACGAGCAAGTCAAGCCGATCAGTCTAGTAAAATAGGCACAATTCGCCAAAAACCTTCAAACGATTTCTGCCATACAAATCATCATCATCATTTATTGGCGCTTAACCGCCTAAGCGATTTTGGCCGTTTCGTATCAAAGCACGCCAGTCATTCCTGCGTAGAGCTCGTACAGCTCATCGTTAAATTTCCTTCTATACTCGCCGTTGGCATCACGGGAAGGACCATAAATCTTCCGGAGAACTTTTCTCTCAAATACTCCAAGGGCCATCTCATCTTCTCTTGACATTGTCCATGAATCTGAGCCATACATCAGGACAGGTATGATGAGAGACTTATAGAGCGTGATCTTTGTTCTTCGAGAGAGGACTTTACTTCTCAATTGCCTACTCAGTCCAAAGTAGCACTTGTTGGCAAGAGTGATTCTCCGTTGGATTTCTAGACTGATATTATTTTCGGTGTTAATACTGGTTCCCAAATAGACGAAGTCCCTCACAGCATCATATGTATATATAGTGTGTAATATAAATGGGTATGAAAGGGTAATAAATAGGTAGTTAAAGGTTCAAAAATAAAAAAATGGAAATTTCTTACAAAGCGTATATGTATATGTACATATGTATTTATGTGAAATCAATGTGTATCTATATGTATTATAGATGAGTAAAAAACTTTAATAACTATGCAATTCATGTAGGTGTTGGGGTTATATATGTGTATAAACGCAACACTGTAGGGCAAAGGTCAAGAAAAATTTGTTCAAAAATAGTTTCCAAATTTTTAAGTTTGTTGGAGTATACGTGAGTATGGAAGAAATTCAATAGCGCGATCATACAATAATAACAAAATTTCACTTGTGTATTTATGTATGTGCAGGTGTGTGAGCATATATGTTTGTAAACCGTGTATGTATGTGATATAAATAAATTATTTTTGGAAATTCAAAAAAAATTGTTATTCAAGGATTCCAAAAAAAGTTTTAAAATACATATGTAATGAGAAAAAATTCTTTAACGAATTTCTAATAAAAATGAAATTATAAAAAAAAACTATCGATAATAACTAAAGAAATAAAAAAATTACATCTCAATGATAAAAAGTCCTAAGTAAGATCAAAAATTTTTTGGAGAAAATTTAAGAGACAAAAATTCGAACGAACTGTCTTAGGCAAGTTATTCAATTGAAAACAAAAATTTTAGCAGCAAAAATTCTCTTATGAGTTTTATAAAAAAGTAAAAAAAGTTTAAAAAAAATTCCCCATTAGAAGACTTTAAATGTAAACAAGGCAAAAGAAGGACTGATTGATAAAGATTGCAAAACTATATTATGGTAATTCTCAAATGAAATTGTAGTACTGTTGGTGTATTTTGGCGTTGTCCTCGCCGGTGCTGGACCATGCGTATGGCAGCTAATGTTGCTTGCAACAACAAAGCACAAAAACAAAATAGTCGTCTTAAAGTACTGCCGATGACTTCTGATACCACTTTTTAAAAACGTGGGAGTTCTTAAAAGGAACTCAGAAATCACCGCCAGCACTCCTTCACTAACTTGTCACTTAGGCACATATCGCCCGTTGCTGACAACAAGCGATGTTGCCCTCGTGACCCTAAATCTGTCCGCGAGAAGGAAAACTAAGAGAGTAAAAGAGATAGTAATAGCTAAAAAAAAGTATATAGGAAAGTAAGTTAAAGTGCAAGGAGATGAAGATTAGCAAAAACAAGTAAGGAAGTCTAAGTTCGGTGAACCGAACTAAAGACTTCCATAAGTCCTGAAAAAGTTAACTTTTGATAACTCATAAAAAATTAGAACTCAACTCACTCAAACAACAAAAATATGTAGTCGCATGTTCGGATAAAATATGAAGCAAGTATTGTTGGTTGTTATTCCAACTGGTGCGCTTAACTAGAAATACTCGCACAAGACGCAACAAACAAAAGGTGGTGCGAGTAAATGCAGTTGTACTAGTGAACTCAGTTAAGTCATAGTTTTCAGTTAGGCAAGAAAATCTGTACATAAATTGTATGTATGTATGTATGTAGGTATATGCAAGTTGTTCTTTACAGCCCTATGCTGCGCGTTACCGGTAAACTTGCCATCGGCAAACAATTTTCCCTAAAATACGTTACCAAATAAAGTGGCTGCGATTCTGAGCAGATGGTAACGCTCTAATGGCAAAAAAACTCACCAGTGTGTATGGTGAATTGAAAAGCCACCCTGCTAGTCACCTGCCATATGTTTTTTGTTTATCAAAAAGAAGAAGACTGCAAAATGGAAATGAACAAGTAAGTAAATTTGGTAAATATTTTATGAAATTTATTAAAAATTGTTTATTTTATTTACAGAAAATGTGGCCTTTTGCAAAGACCATCCCGAGCTCCTGCAGGGAATACACAGTTTTTATTGTGATTTATTAATACTATATACCTGTTTATTTGTTTGATTTTCACTTTGTTTTATTTATTTTGTTTAATTTTCACTTTATTTTGTTCAATTGCACTTTCGCTTTTTTATTTTTCAAAGTAAACATCAGCTGTTTTATATTGATGTTACCACATGTTACCACCTATTTTGGTGGTAACGGTGTTACCAGAAAACTTTTGCCCTCAGAATACCAAAAAGGAGTAAAAGTTGCCGAGTGAATTTGTTTGCCGGTAATAATAAAGTTACTACCACAGTAGAATAGACCTGTTAGTCGAAAACAAAGCATCGCAGATGTGTACATACATATCCATATGTACATATGTGCGTGTCCAAACCTGGCAAAAAATGCGATTAGTTTAGGATGCGTAGGGATCAGTTGCATGGGAGGATGCGGCTAAGGTCAGTTCTGGCCGCTATGTATGTGCACATTCGTTTAAGGCTGTCCTATGTAGATACAAATTATACATACATATTTATACCCGAACGGGTACAAAAGGACTAATCCAGTATTAGACTGGGCCAAATAAATTTTTTTTGTTCAAAAATTATATTGATTTTATTTTTGAGAAAGGTGAAAAAAAACACTGTAAAATTTACAGATCTTAATATTAAATTCTAGAGATCTACGATCGCTAGTTTCGATTTTACAGACTTTACCTCATATTTGGTATAAAAACGACAATCCATTGTGTAGGAAATTGAATTCCCTATAAAAACTGACAAGGCTAAAATTTTTTAAGACTAGCTGTTTTCTAGTATTCTAGCCTCAAACATTGACACGTTTTTCTGATTTCCCATTTTTTTCTTTCAAAAATTAAAAATGCAAATATTCATGTACAAAAATGATAGATACAGATTCTTGAGGGAATTTGAATGGGCTACAAAAAAGGTTGAACAACTTTTTTTTGTAAAGTTACTCTTTCAAAACGTATTTAGTATTAAAGTTAAAAAATCTTATTTCCGCGTTTTCCTGGTGTTTTTGATCCAATTTTTTACTAAATTTTGTTTATTCATATCGTACATGATTAATAATCATTATATGAATTATTGGCGGCCGCCGTGGTGTAGCGGTTAAGTGTTCGGCCTTCTACACCAAGTCGTGGCGGTTCGATGCCCGGCAAAAGTAACATCAAAAATTATTTAGAAAAAGAATTTTTCTAAACGGGGTCGCCCCTCGGCAGTAGTTTGGCAAACTCTCCGGGTGTATTTCTGCCATGACAAGCTTCTCAGCAAAAAAATTCATTTGCTCTGCAAGTGCCGTTCGGAGTCGGCAAAAATCTGTAGGTCCCGCCAACTTGTAGGAAAAACTCAAAAAGCAACACACCACAAGTTGGAAAGAGAAGCTCGGCTAAAAATCTCGTTAGAGGTAATGATAATGTTGGTATATCGCCGCCATTAGTAGTAATATGAACAATATAATAACCAAAAATATAAATTTTTCAAATGGGTTTTTTGTTGCCATAATTTAAGGATATCGGCGTCTTTAGCAGTTTCGATCATCAACAGGAAAATCCCACATAAAAAATAATGCTGGCAACTTCGAAGTACTTATTTTTAAAGGCTCGCGAAAAAATGCAGACAATTTTAACTATTCAGAGCTAAGCACAGCTAATTTTTCAAGGATGGTTAGGTACGGGCCACACAAAATACAATGCAGGTACTTACAAACTATGCAGGCCAAAGAATGAATGCGCAAAACTCTTTGAAACTCGTTAAGAATGTAAAATTGCATACACACGATAAACAATACAGAAAATTATAAACTATGTAGGTGAGCCTATACAATGTAAGGTTGATTGTTTACATAAGTTTTGAGTCCTGAATTTAATTTGTTTTGCAGTAGGCCAAGTGAAAAACTAAACGCAAGGCTTATATTTAACGGCCTTTTTGAAGCTTTCGTTTCCGTTGTGTTGCAGTTTCTGTTTTATTTGTGTTTGTATTTTTTATATTTTTTTTTACCATTTTGTTCCCACGAGTAATGGACATTTAAATATATAAGTCAGTGATTTTTTTTATGTTTTGTGTTAGAAGTTGCTTTACACTTCACTTGTTTGAATTAATATTTAAATCACTGTTTTTCACTATTATTATTTTTATCTAAACGTTACGATTATGATAAACATAACGCGCGCGGTACATCTCTCTCAGGCGTCTCCAAAAAAACTCAAATTTATTTATTGAGTTTCAATTATACGTGGTCTCAAAAATTTTTAAAAGAAGTAGCCTACTGCATTTGCAAAGATTTAAAATTAAATTTGAAATTGGTAATTGACATTTATCAATTATCTATACGCGGTCTCAAGAATTTTTAAAAGAAGTAGCCTACTGCATTTGCATAGATTTAAAATTAAATTTGAAATTTGTAATTGACATTTATCAATTATACGCGGTCTCAAGAATTTTTAAAAGAAGTAGCCTACTTCATTTTGCAAAGATTTAAAATTAACTTGGCTGATTTAATATTTAATTTCGTATAGCTTTGTTAACCTAGAGATATTGACCACGAAATATTCCAGTTGTATGGGAGGTACCACGCCTACTTTTTCACTATCTCCAGTTTTTCTGGAGGTGGTAGGGATTCGTCTTGAGATAGGTGGCAACCCTGTAAACCGCCCCAAGTGGCAACACCCACGAATATAATCTTAGAATGAATAATGCTATCTATATGCTGAATTTCATTCAAATCGGTCAAACAGATCCCGAGATATAAGGAAAAACATAAAATGCGGTTAGGTGGCAACTCTAGGTGGCAACCCCGCTTGAAATTGTCATATTTGGAATACGGACGAAGATACCTTTCATTTGATACCCATATTGGCCGTCCCAGGTGGCAACACCCAAACATAATTGTATTGTCACCAAAATCCAAAGAGTATACAAAATTTCAGATTAATCGGTTAACAGGAAGAGGGTGAAATTTGAATTACTAA
This sequence comes from Campiglossa producta, assembly GCA_964058755.1. NCBI lineage: Eukaryota > Metazoa > Arthropoda > Insecta > Diptera > Tephritidae > Campiglossa > Campiglossa producta. Next base: position 34,007,484 of record CAXKVI010000006.1, on the reverse strand, counting down.
ATTTGACCCAAGAATAAAACAAACGGGGTGAGCTAAATAAAACCGTTTAAAAATTAGCTAAAATATTCTTAAAAACAGAAACTAGTTACCCATCAAAAAAATGATAAATTTTGTATTTTCCTTGTGTCCACACACTATATGCGTCAACGTACGACGCAACTAGTCGGTCGACACATTAGCGCATGTGTGGGCGGTAACTTGCCACAACCATCCCTAAGGCCCCCGACACATCTCTAATTACTTTGGTTCTTTTCGGTGAATTAATAACATTTTTTCTTTTCGGCGAATAATAATAAAAATTGTTGTCAAAGAATTTTGCTATTGAAGTTGTAAAATAAATAAAAAAGTTAGTTGCAAATTGAGAGAAGGTGCTCGCATGTGATAGTTTTATAAAAAACAAAAACTATCCGTGTCCATCTGACATTTGAGTCGATATTTGGAGAGCCAGCATTGTGTGGAAATTATATTCAGCCAACCGGCGCAGAAACACTCTCGTAAGTAAGTAGCCACATAAATTGTGCATGCCACCCCAAGTTTGTACATGGTCCTTCGTCGCCATTAAATGAACCAGCACCTCCCCAAGAAGTTAAAATAGTTCTCAAAACTATATCCCGAGAAAATTTTCCCGCCAAAAATATTTTATTCCCGCCAAAGTCAGTAATTGTCATATATATATCCCCATATAATATATATAAACATACATAAAAATCGAGTGCCGTTAACTTATTCCCGTGCGGTAGAATTTAAATATATACACATAAGTACAATATATTGTGACAACCCAGCAATAAATTGACTGGTCCGGTATAAAGTTGCGCAACCCAGTAGTCAACTGGTCCCAGAGTACTCCCCTTTCATTCCGGACTACTCCCCCACTACATATATCAGTCAACTGGTCCCACAGTACTCCCTCTCATTCCGGACTACTCCCCCACTACATATTAGAAGAAAAAAAAATCCCCAAAATTGCGCCTGTGAAATTAAGCAAATCTCTCTTCACAATGACATCTGTAGCCGAAAATAAATTTATTTCTGAAACGGATAACTTCAACGGCCATTCTGGACAATACGGAGGCAGCCCTAGCAGTGAAGGACAAAAACATCGATCTCTTCTGGGCACGGGTACAAAGTGCCTACGATGTGGTCGTCGAAACGGATGATAGTGACCTCCCAGCTGATTTCAAATCCGCAGCGTTCGGAAAATACAGGTCCTGCTTAATAGCATATGAGGACACTAAAGCACAAATAGTAGACCAACTCCAGCTCAAAGAATTGAGTAAGCCCATGCTTCAGCAACAATCCCAACCCCCCCAAGAGTCCTCCGGTATGAACTTAAAAGTCCCCCCATGCGACACTGAGGTATTTTATGGAGGGTATGATCAATGGCCGTCGTTCCGTGACATGTTCACGGCGGTGTATATCAACCACCCAAAACTCTCCAAAGCGCAAAAGTTATACCATCTCAGGTACAAGACCCAAGGCAAAGCTGGTCAAATAGTCAAACAATTCCCTTTAAGCGATGATAACTTTGCGCTAGCATGGGAAGCTCTCAGAGAGCGTTATGAAAACAAAAGGGTTCTAGTTGATAATCAAATCCGCATTCTCATGACCCTTAAGCCCATTCAAACGGAAAACAGTGAGGATATACAAAGGCTGCAATCCTCTGTTAATAATTGCCTACAAATATTATCAACCCAACAAGTCTCGACAGACAGTTGGGACCCCATTTTGATATATTTAGTGACGTCAAAACTCCCCGAAAATACAGTTGCGTTGTGGGAGCAGTCGTTAAGCTCAAGAAAAGACCTGCCGAACTGGTCCCAAATGAACCAGTTCCTGACCACTCGTTATGAGATAGTGGAAAGGGTAGACCAATGGCGTCCAGACAAGCCTCGATACAATCCACCCCCCACAAGTTCTCCCGGTCAACCCCAAACCACAATAAACCCCAGTTTCGGCCAGGTCAGCCCCAATACAACAACAGCAATAACTCCCTTACCCACACAAATGCTCATGTCACAGAACACCAAAAAATGTACGCCTGCAAAATGTGTAAGCAGTCCTCCCATACGCTACAAAATTGCCTGCGGTATAAAAAACTGCCTATCCCTGAGCGTCAAAAGTTTGTAAGAGATAACAATTTATGCGAAAATTGTTTATCACAAACTCACCTCATCAAAGCTTGCACCAGCACAAGGACGTGCCTCTACTGCCAAGGTCCGCACAACTCCACCCTGCATGACAATGCAGCTCCCCGAACCGGAATTCAGAGGACAACATCCCAGGTGGCAACGATGGTAAATAACTGGATCAGGTCAACAGCAATGCAGCCCCCCAGCACGAATATCCCACCACGTCCACTGCGCCCCAGATTCAGTCATTGCATTCCGAAAATGACAACTCCATCATACTTCCCACAGCAATTGTTTCTGTAGAGCACAAAGGAGACCTGTTTAAACTAAGAGCCTTAGTGGACCAAGGGTCAAAACGAAGCTTCAGCTCCTCTAAAGCTCAAACCAGACTCGGGCTCCCCTATACACACTCACTATTTGAGATCTCAGGCATGGGAGGGGGACTTGTACAGACATCCAACAAACTTTGCTCCCTTATACTAACCTCAAATGACCGCAAAGTGAAAATAAGAGCGCAAGCCATAGTCCTACCTCGTCTCACAAGGCTTCTCCTAACCCTCAAGCAGAATCAGGAACAAAAAGTTAAATGGTCTCATCTCACCCTAGCAGACAAGAATTGTCAAAACCCTTCCCAAATCGATTTGGTATTAGGCAGCGATCTCATCTCACAGATAATGCTTAATGGCATCGAAAAAATCTCCCCCACACTGCTGGCACAAAATACCATATTTGGCTGGATACTAAGTCCCCGAAAAAGTTGCAGTCCACTCCACTCAAGCATGGGAGGTAACAAATGGACAGCTGAATGAACAGCTAAAACAGTTCTGGGAAATCGAAGAGGTACCCAGAACTCGAGTGGAAACCCCAGAAGACCAAATGTGCGAAGACTTTTTCCAAAGCACTACCACTCGAACAAATGACGTTCGATAGATGGTCCGGCTTCCCTTTAAACCAACATTTCCGACCAGTATCGACTTAGGTCAATCCCGGAACGCAGCCATACGACAGTACGTTGGCATGGAACGTACCCTCCTCAAAAAGGGCGATCTCAAATTCCAGTACGATAAAGTACTGGAAGAATATCTGTATCTCGGCCACATGGAAGAATGTAGTACTAAAGAAATAGAATCCCAAGGCAAGTACTACTCGTTCTATCTCCCTCACCATGCGGTCGTAAAACCAGAAAAGAAAACCACAAAGGTCCGAGTAGTATTTAATGCGTCGAAGAAGTCCGTTAACGGTCACTCCCTCAACGAGGTGTTATGCACCGGACCAACTCTCCAACCGGATCTGAGACTGATGCTCCTGAAATGGAGAACGTACAAATACGTTTTTAACGGCGATGTTGAGAAAATGTACCGCCAGATTCTCTTACACCCCGATGACCGAGACTACCAGCGGATTATCTTCCGCACGCCCCAAGACGGTCCAATAAAGGATTTTAAATTAAACACGGTCACTTTCGGTGTCAATTGCGCATCCTTCCTGGCGATACGCACCCTTCACGAGCTCTCTAAAGACGTATCTGATTCTCACCCAAACGCGGCCCCAATATTAAAGTCCGAAACTTATGTGGACGACATTTTATCTGGCAGCCATGATCTTCAATCAGCCCAGCAATCTCTATACGAAGTTATAGACTCCCTCAACTCTGCCGGCTTCCCTCTAAAAAAGATCACGGCGAACCATCCTAAAATTCTCCAGCAGGTCCCAAAGGCAGACTTACTTGAAACCGATTTTCTCGAGTTTGAAAAAAGTAGTACTGCCAAAACCCAAGGAATACAATTGAATGCACTTTCAGACAAATTCTCTTACACTGCCTCTACAGCCTCTACCAAGCGACAAATACTCTCCTCTATAGCAAAACTTTTCGACCCCGCAGGGTGGCTTACGCCCATTATGATACAAGCCAAGATCCTGATGCAAGAGTTATGGCTAGATGGGACCGATTGGGACGAGCAAGTCAAGCCGATCAGTCTAGTAAAATAGGCACAATTCGCCAAAAACCTTCAAACGATTTCTGCCATACAAATCATCATCATCATTTATTGGCGCTTAACCGCCTAAGCGATTTTGGCCGTTTCGTATCAAAGCACGCCAGTCATTCCTGCGTAGAGCTCGTACAGCTCATCGTTAAATTTCCTTCTATACTCGCCGTTGGCATCACGGGAAGGACCATAAATCTTCCGGAGAACTTTTCTCTCAAATACTCCAAGGGCCATCTCATCTTCTCTTGACATTGTCCATGAATCTGAGCCATACATCAGGACAGGTATGATGAGAGACTTATAGAGCGTGATCTTTGTTCTTCGAGAGAGGACTTTACTTCTCAATTGCCTACTCAGTCCAAAGTAGCACTTGTTGGCAAGAGTGATTCTCCGCTGGATTTCTAGACTGATATTGTTTTCGGTGTTGATACTGGTTCCCAAATAGACGAAGTCCCTCACAGTTTCAAATTTGTAACTACCAACAGTGACATGGCTGCCAAGGCGCAGGTGCGCCGATTCTTTCTTTGATGACAGCAAATACTTCGTCTTGTCCTCGTTCACGGTAAGACCCACTTTTTCGCTTCCTTATCCAGTCCAGAGAAGGCAGCGCTTACGGCGCGGTTGTTAAGGCCAATGATATCAATATCATCGGCATACGCCAGCAATTGCACGCTCTTGTAAAGGATTGTACCATTGCGGTTTAGCTCTGCTGCTCGAATTATCTTCTCCAGCATCAGATTGAAGAAATCGCACGAAAGGGAGTCGCCCTGTCTGAAGCCTCGTTTGGTTTCAAATGGCTCAGAGAGGTCCTTCCCGATTCTGACGGAGCTGTTGGTATTGCTCAACGTCATTTGACAAAGCCGTATAAGCTTTGCAGGGAAGTCAAATTCAGACATGGCGGCATACAGGCAACTCCTTTTTACGCTGTCAAAAGCGGCTTTAAAATCGACAAAGAGATGGTGAGTGTCGATTCTCTTATCATGGGTCTTCTCCAGGATTTGGCGTATCGTGAAAATCTGGTCGATGGTAGACTTACCAGGTCTAAAGCCACACTGATAAGGTCCAATCAGTTTGTCTACGATGGGCTTCAGCCTTTCACACAACACGCTAGAAAGAACCTTATATGCGATATTAAGAAGACTAATTCCGCGGTAGTTGGTGCGGTTAGCGGGATCGCCTTTCTTGTGGATTGGGCAAAGCACACTTAAATTCCAATCCGGAGGCATGCATTCGTCTGACCATATTCTGCATAAGAGCTGATGCATGCTTTTTACCAGCTCTTCGCCTCCGCGTTTGAACAGCTCGGCGGGTAGTCCGTCTTTTCCAGGCGCTTTGTTGTTTTTGAGCCGGGATATAGCTATCCTCACTTCATCATAGACAGGTGGTGGGACGACTTTTCCATCGTCAGGGATTGGGGTATCGGGTTCGACGTCTCCCTCGCAATTTAGCAGTGAGGAGAAGTGCTCCCTCCATAATTTAAGTACACTTTGTACGTCGGTTACCAGGTCGCCATTATTGTCCTTACAGGAGCTTGCCCCGGTCTTAAAACCTTCCGTCATCCGCCGGATCTTTTCATAGAATTTTCGGGCATCATTCCTGCCAGCCAGCATCTCAAGCTCCTCACACTCACGCCTTTCGGCCTCACTTTTCTTTTTTCTGAAAAGGCGTCTCTCTTCCTTCTTTGCCTCACGATATTGTTGCCATACACTGCGGGTTGCGCCCGTTCGCAACGTCTCCTTGTAGGCAGCGTCCTTTTTTTTCGAGGCAGTTTTGCATTCCTCATCGTACCAGTTGTTCTTGCGGGCTCGCTGGAACCCTATAGTGGCCTCAGCGGCGGTACGCAATGAGTGAGAGATATGCTTCCATTGCTCGGTTACATCGTTAGGTCGAGGATTGCCCTCTGCTAGCAGGTGTGAGAGTCGAGTTGTGAAATTATCAGCTGTCTGTGTCATGCGCAGCTTCTCGACGTCAAACTTTCCTTCCGTTACTGTGCGCACTTTCTTCGTTGCACAGAGGCGTGTGCGTATCTTGGCTGCGACAAGATAATGGTCAGAGTCAATATTGGGACCACGCAGTGTACGCACGTCCAGAACGGTGGAGCTATGTCTGCCGTCAATCAAGACATGATCAATCTGGTTTCTAGTTCTTTGATCAGGGGACAGCCATGTGGCTTGGTGTATTCGCTTATGCTGGAACCTGGTACTACTGATGACCATATTGCGAGCAGCGGCGAAGTCAATCAACCTAGTGCCGTTGGGGGATGTTATATCGTGGAGACTGAATTTTCCAACTGTGGGACCAAAGACTCCTTCCTTGCCCACCTTGGCATTAAAGTCGATTTTGATATCATGCTGTGGGCAGCGATCATAAGTCTGTTCAAGTTTATCGTAGAAGGAGTCCTTCTCTGCGTCGTCCGTCTCCTCAGTCGGCGCATAGGCGCAGATAAATGTTATGTTGAAAAACCTCGCCTTGATGCGGATCGCAGCGAGACGCTCGTTCACAAGAGTGAACGCTAATACTTGGCGGCGAAGTCTCTTTCCCACCACGAATCCTACACCACGCGCTTTGCCGCGTGTCTGGCCACTGTAGTATACGTCACAAGGACCGATGGTCGTCTTTCCTTGCCCCGTCCATCGCATTTCCTGCAGGGCGGTGATGTCAGCCTTTGCGCCTACGAAGACATCAATCAGTCGGGCAGCGGTACCGTCCCTTGAAAGGGTCCGGACATTCCCGGTACATGCCCTAATATCCAAATCGTTATGCCTTATTCGTTTTGCCGGGTCGTCAACATTAAAGGGGGTTCTCATCAGAGGCTTTGTATATTTTTTCATTGGAATTGAGTTTTTTACGTGGCGGGTCCCAAACCCAGCGCACAACCCGTTTCGGGGTTTTGGAAAATATTTACACATTTATATAGCGAGCCGCTTGCTTCAAGACAGACGCCCGCTTGCAGCCGCACCTCATGGTGAACAGACGCTACGCAAAAACCTCGGTGAGCCCTTAAACCAAGTATGTCAGAGTGGCCCCACCGGGGCTCCCTCTCTTTCTGCCGCGAGCCTAGGTAGCTCCCGTTGCCCAGAGTGCACGAACGAGGACGCAAGAGTCGGGATTGAGCCATACAAATACCCCGATGGATTAACTTCGCCCCTGACCAACATGTCGAGCTCCATGGTTTCTGCGACGCCTCAGAAAAAGCTTATTGCGCTAACCTCTACGTGCGAACTAGTGTCGGCTCGCATGTCTTCTCTCACCTCCTAGTATCCAAAGGCAAAGTGGCTCCTCTCAAAACCGTCAGTCTGCCACGCCTGGAACTATGCGGAGCGCTGTTATTAGCTAACATAGTCGCAGTAGTACAATCCCATCTCGGTCTCAGTCAACGGAAATTAATTATGTGGTCCGACTCCGAAATAGTTCTAGCCTGGCTCGAAAAGCCACCTCATTCCTGGAAAACCTATGTCTCAAACCGAACCGCGCAGATCATAAATCTCGTAGGTAACGTCCCTTGGACACACGTTCGCAGTAAGGACAATCCGGCAGACATGGGGACCAGAGGATGTACCCCTTCCGAACTATCCCATTCTCTCCTCTGGTGGAACGGTCCAGAGTGGCTCTCCAAACCCCCCGAGGAGTGGCCACAACAAACGGCCCGAAACGTGAATCCCCACGAACTGCGCCGAATCGAAGCCCTCCACGCCGTGGAAGAAACCGAAGACATCTTAGATCGGTTCTCCTCCTACTCCCGAGCCCTCCGTGTTATGGCATACGTGCTCAAATTTATACGTCGACTAAAGGACGCGGTGAGCGGTATTCATGACCCCGCCGAACTCTCATTGTCTCATGCCGACCTCAAACGAGCAAAACACCGTCTACTCGTCGTGACCCAAACTCGGTACTTCGGTCTTGAAAAGGCGTGCCTAGAGGACTCTAAGCCAATTGGAAAAAGCAGCTCCCTTCTCACGTTAAACCCCTTCCTCGATAAGAGCGGAGTTCTCCGTGTAAATGGTCGACTAGCTCACTCCACCTTAACGTATTATGAGCGTCACCCCATTATTCTCCCCGAGAAATCGCAGATCTCTATACTCTACATACGATTTCTCCATGAGCTACTCCTACATGCCGAAATTCGCCTCATGCAACAAATCATCCGCCAGGAGTTTTACATTGCCCGCCTCAAACCTCTCTTAAAAAAGTGCCCTTTCCAATGTAAGGTTTGCACCATCCACAAGCAACAGACACGCTCCCAAATAATGGCCGCCTTACCCCCCGAACGGTGCACGTTCGCTCCTCCCTTTACAACAACAGGTGTGGATTTTGCTGGTCCATTTCAAATAAAAGCTTAGATGCTCCGTTCCCCAACTTTGGTAAAAGGCTTAGGTAAAAGGCCTTTCTCGCCGCTTTTTCCCGCTTCGTTGGACGTCGAGGATACCCCAATATGATGTTGAGCGACAATGGAAAAACCTTCATCGGAGCGAAGCGTGCAACCGAAGCAGAATTTATATCTTTCCTCAAGGAAGCATCGTCGGACATCGTCCAGAAATACGCACCCCAAGGCATCAACTGGAAGTTCATACCCCCCGGCGCACCTCACATGGGCGGTTTGTGGGAATCCGCTGTTAAAAGCTGCAAAACCCATCTTAAGAAGGTTGCCGGCACTCACGCGTTCACCTTCGAGGAATTTTCTACCTACTAATCCGCATAGAAGCCGTACTTAACTCGCGTCCCATCACCCAGCTGTCTCAAGACCCCAATAATCTCACGGCTCTTACCCCCGGTCATTTTCTTCGAGGTGCGCCTATGCTTTCCATTCCCGAACCGGACCAAGAAAAGATTTCAATGACTGCTCGCTGGGAAAGAGTAAAAGTTTTGCACCACCAGTTTAGTCATCGCTGGAAGACCGACTATCTCACTGACGCTATATAAATCTTCTCAACATTATATTAAAACTCAACCTCGAATCATACCTCCATCTCCCGTATATGAAAGCACTAACCAAGTGGTTTTCTCTCTCCTTTATTTCTCTCTTCCCTGATGAGTCGCCAACGCCCTCCGGTTCCAGCACCACGCCGTTCTCTAACATCGCTGGTGGCGGTGCCCGTAGCCCTCCCCCGTCGTGACGTTCCCGACTATCGCCGATGCCGTTTATGTCTGCGACACCATGCTCTTTTGGTGTGTCCTGTCTTCGCCGGCATGCAACCCCAACAGCGAATGCTAATTGCCAGGGCACACCAATTCTGCACAAATTGCTTGGCCCTGTCGCACCACACCGACGAATGCACGTCTGCCAAGCTCTGTCGGGTCTGCGGGCATCACCACCATACCATGCTTCACCGTGATAGCGGCGCTCGTCAACAGTGGCCGACAACATCACCAACGACGCACGGAACAGCCCACCACTTCGTTACAACAACAACAACAACTTGCGAAGACCGGAGCCACGCCCTCGTACCTCCACTGGCGATCGCCGTCGTCGGCCACCAACTCCTGGGCCTTCCAACAACGCTGCGGCCAGGCCTCAATCATCGGGACAACGGGGAGTCGGAGACCGCACCTTCCGCTGCACCGCAATGGGATTACGAACAGCCGAGTACCAGGGGAGGATTGGTCGGATATTAATCGGTGAAGCCGTCCGTGCCTTGCGTGAGCTGCGTAATACATTAGGCGTATAATACGCCTAGGGGTGGGAGAATGTCCACGCACTATATGCGTCAACGTACGACGCAACTAGTCGGTCGACGCATTAGCGCATGTGTGGGCGGCCTTAGGGACGATTCGATATTTTTGTATAGTAACTTGCCACAATCATCCCTAAGGCCCCCGACACATCTCTAATTACTTTGGTTCTTTTCGGTGAATTAATAACATTCCTAATTACATTTTTTCTTTTCGGTGAATAATAATAAAAATTGTTGTCAAAGAATTTTGCTATTGAAGTTGTAAAATAATCTTTGAAACTTTGGTGGACTTTTGACCGTTTGGGAATAATTTTTTCTTAAATTATTCTATGTTTTTTTATTATTAGTGAACAAGATGGAAAAGTAACAACAATTACAAGCTACCATGATTACGTAATTTCGGCCTTGCTCAAGGGCACTTATCAAATGGCTTTGTGTTTAGAAATTTTTCATCACCTTTTGTTGGTCATCGAACCAAGAACCAAGGGGATTAGGAATTTCTAAGCCCGCAGTGAGTACCTCTTACACCAAGCTGCGTTGAAATTATTGCCAGCTTATATCCATCATGTTCACTTAGTATGTATTCATTTTATTTGTTTTTTGTTTTTTATACTACCTTATCGACAACTAGAGCGACATCAATTGGCCGCCATTTATACTAGCAGTGTCAAGGATTTTAGTGCACCCCGTGATCATTTTACTGACAGCTGCAGCTTATTTTCACAGGGTGGCTTTTTCCGCTGTGTCCTGCGATTAATATGTATGTTATGAGTTTGTGGTCATTAATTTGAGAATCTTTGAAACTTTGGTGGACTTTTGACCGTTTGGGAATAATTTTTTCTTAAATTATTCTATGTTTTTTTTATTATTAGTGAACAAGATGGAAAAGTAACAACAATTACAAGTAATTTTACGTAATCATGGTAGCTTGTAATTGTTGTTACTTTTCAACAATTACAAGCTACCATGATTACGTAAAATTACTTGTAATTGTTGTTACTTTTCCATCTTGTTCACTAATAATAAAATAATATGTTACTTTTCAACAATTACAAGCTACCATGATTACGTAAAATTACTTGTAATTGTTGTTACTTTTCCATCTTGTTCACTAATAATAAAAAAACATAGAATAATTTAAGAAAAAATTATTCCCAAACCGTCAAAAGTCCACAAAGTTTCAAAGATTCTCAAATTAATGACCACAAACTCATAACATACATATTAATCGCAGGACACAGCGGAAAAAGCCACCCTGTGAAAATAAGCTGCAGCTGTCAGTAAAATGATCACGGGGTGCACTAAAATCCTTGACACTGCTAGTATAAATGGCGGCCAATTGATGTCGCTCTAGTTGTCGATAAGGTAGTATAAAAAACAAAAAACAAATAAAATGAATACATACTAAGTGAACATGATGGATATAAGCTGGCAATAATTTCAACGCAGCTTGGTGTAAGAGGTACACACTGCGGGCTTAGAAATTCCTAATCTCCTTGGTTCTTGGTTCGATGACCAACAAAAGGTGATGAAAAATTTCTAAACACAAAGCCATTTGATAAGTGCCCTTGAGCAAGGCCGAAATTACGTAATCATGGTAGCTTGTAATTGTTGTTACTTTTCCAACTTGTTCACTAATAATAAAAAAACATAGAATAATTTAAGAAAAAATTATTCCCAAACGGTCAAAAGTCCACCAAAGTTTCAAAGATTCTCAAATTAATGACCACAAACTCATAACATACGTTGTTAAATAATAAAAAAGTTAGTTGCAAATTGAGAGAAGGTGCTCGTATTGGATAGTTTTATAAAAAACAAAAACTATCTGTGTCCATCTGACATTTGAGTCGATATTTGGAGAGCCAGCATTGTGTGGAAATTATATTCAGCCAACCGGCGCAGAAACACTCTCGTAAGTAAGTAGCCCCATAAATTGTGCATGCCACCCCAAGTTTGTACACCATGGGTACAGTAAGTACATATACCAAATATTATCTAATTGGGAAGTGGTCAAATCAGAAATCACCTTTATATTTGTTGATTTGATATGGTCTTACCAATCAATGACATTTCATTAAATACTTACTGGTACAAGGTTTGTTATTCATTGATATAAAAGCAATGAGCTTCATCCCAATTTTTCCGCTTTTTATAAAATGGATAGTGAAAGACAAATACGATTGCTTCAAATAGTTATCGGCCCATAAATCTGATGTTAATCCAAAGGCATCTAGCTTCCTTAGCTCTAGCTTTAAGGAAGCGTGGGCTATCTCGTACTGATTTTCTATATTTCTAGAAATCGTTGATGGATGTGGTAGAAGATGATCCGTATCCACGTTTGATCGGAACTTTTCTCCAATTGAAAGTATTAAATCTGTGTAATCTTTCAATCCCGTATCTTTTACCATATTAAATGGTCTGCAGTTTTTAGTAACCCATGCGGTGAGAGTAACAGCAACATTTTTTTTGTATTGCAGCAAACTTGTATTTTTGCATCATCAGAAGGATTCTTCAAACTTTTAAAGCATTTATGTTTTAGGAGGTTTGACGTGCTGTTTCAAACTTCCATTGTAATCATTACAAGAAATGGCGTTATCACTGTTCTTATTTTGAACACTCAACGTCGTTAGCTATTATCTTATTGTATTTACTTCATTGTATGTTCACTGATGTACTAATGTTAATTTCTCTTAAGTTGTCATAAGATAATAATGAATAAAAATGAATGAATGAATGAATATTTAAAAACGCTCTTACAATTTGAGCATGCAACAACATCTCTCACAAAATTTCCATTATTTTCGATTTTTCCAAAAATTTCCCAAATCTTGTTTTTACCAGGATTAATTATAATCTTATATTCTCCATTCACTATTTATCCTTAATTTCATAAATATATTGGTAGACTGGGTTGACGTTGTAGGTTCATCAGATGTTACCTATATTTGTAAACACAGGAATGCAGTTAATGCAACTCAGCATTTTTGAACGAATACACTTCAGTTTTTATGTGAATTACTTACATTCATTGTGTGTTTTTTTTAATTTCGAATGGTAAAAAATAGTATTAAGACACTTGTAAATTCACTGCTTTTCTCTTCGAGTTCACAATACAAATGACAAATTTCAATATTTGCTAAACTGTGTCACTTAACCATCTATGGTTAGAACAATACAGGCAAGCATTAACCGAAAACAACAATAATTTCATTGCCTAAGATATGAGTTAACTAAATCCAGTTTAAAGAAATATCCGAACAATGAGTGCGCATAACGATGAGTGCAAATACTTCTTGAACTGGAATATAGTTGAACTTGAAGGAGTTGTTTATTTGTGTTTATGAAACAACGAGTCGAGTTCACCGCTAGCGAAAAACTACCACCAACAATAACTTGCCTGTATGAGTATTCGTACAAACGCAATCGACGTTAGCGCACAACTCGAGTTCTGCGTTCAACTGGAAAGTTATTTGGTTTATTCGTAGCATAGGTAACGCATGCAAGTCTTTAAACTGAACATTCAATACCCAGCGTTATTTTTTAGAACGGGATAACAATCATTAGGCCCTAGGAGGATTTACCTAATTTCTGTTACCGAATATTTCAATTTAGGTGATTTTCGATATCGAAAGTGGGCATGGTTGGAGGGCGATTTTATCCAATTTCTTCAGATATACTCCCAACGATACTACACCTTTTCCACCCAAAAATGAGAAAACGTAAGTTAAAATGAGAAAACAAAAATTATAATGAGAAAATATAAATTATAATGGGAAAAAGTAAATTGTATTGAGAAAAAGTAAATTGTATTGAGAAAACATAAGTTGTAATGAGATTACGTAAACTTGTAATGAGAAATCGTAAATTGGAAATGAGAAAATATAAATTTATGTTGAATGAAAATTTTCCCATTACTAATTTACGATTTCTCATTACAAGTTTACGTATTCTCATTACAACTTATGTTTTCTCAATACAATTTTTTTTTTCTCAATACAATTTACTTTTTCCCATTATAATTTATATTTTCTCATTATAATTTTTGTTTTCTCATTTTAATTTACGTTTTCTCATTTTTGGGTGGAAAAGGTGTAGTATGCTTTGTGCCAAATTTTATCGTTCTATCTTTACCGGTTTAAAAGTTACGACCAGTCAAATTTTCAAAAAATCCACCGTTAAAAGTGGGCGGTGCCACGCCCACTATAAACAATTTATGGAGAAAGCATAAGAGGATGATCAGGGTGATTCACCTATGAAATTATATCATTTTAGCCATTTCAGTTACCGAGATATCTCAATTTGTGTGTTTTTCGAAATTTTCGATATCGAAAGTGGGCATGGTTGGGGGGCGACTTTATCCAATTTCATCAGATATACTCCCAGCGATACTAGTATTCATTGTGTCAAATTTCATCGTTCTATCTTAATCGGTTTAAAAGTTACGACCACTCAAATTTTCAAAAAATCCACCGTTAAAAGTGGGTGGTGCCACGCCCACTATAAAAAATTTATGGAGAAAGCATAAGAGGATGACCAGGGTGATTCACCTATGAAATTATATCATTTTAGCCATTTCAGTTACCGAGATATCTCAATTTGTGTGTTTTTCGAAATTTTCGATATCGGAAGTGGGCATGGCGATTTTATCCAATTTCATCACATATACTTCCAACGATACTAGTATGCCTTGTGCCAAATTTCATCGTTCTACCTTAACTAGTTTAAAAGTTACGACCAATCACATTTTAAAAAATTCCACCCTTAAAAGTGGGCGGTGCCACGCCCACTATAAAATTTTTTTGGAAAAATCATCAGAGGATGGCCGGTTGGATTCACCTATAAAATTAGCCAAATTGGCCAAAGAGTAACCTGTATATAAAATTTCATGCAAATATCTCAATTTTTACTCAAGTTATCGTGTACACAGACGGACGGACGGACGGGCATGCCTGAATGAAATCCTCTTTTCAAACTAAGAACTTTCATATATGGAACTCTATATCTATCTCCATTATTTTGTGCCGTTACAAACTACCGTTATGTGAACAAAATTAATATACCCTTGTACTAGTACTAGTACGCTGGGTATAAAAAAAGAAGAAATTATGCGAAATAAATAAAGTTAACTAGTGGGCTATGACGTTGGGCGCCATTGTTACGTAACTGCCTGGTACGGGAGAGTTACATATTTATATAGCGAGCCGCTTGATCCAAGGCAGACGCCCGCTTGCAGCCGCATCTCTTGATGACAGACGCTGCTGTTGGAATCCCCTGGCAAGCCCTTAAACCAATTATTTCGGAGTGGCCTTGTCAGGTTGTCGCCTTCTCACATTAGTTCACCACCGAACGGGTGCTTAGTGGCTATCCAGAGGATACGTGGGATTTCCCGGACGTAGTGAGCTGCTTGGATCGCACAAATAGGGATCGTTCTGGCCATTCCCAGTGGATTGGCGGTCAAAAACTTTCCCCACTTGCGTGCACTTCTACATACGGCCCCACCCTCACTCAACTCGCATACCATAAAATCAATCATTTTGGATTATAAGAATGTAAAAATCGCAAATGCACCCCCGCTTCATAGTACCTCAAATGGGCAGGTGGAACGTTTCCACAGTACTTTGACTGAGATAGCTAGCTGCCTTAAACTAGAGAGAAATCTTAGCTACACCGTTGACCTGATTTTACTATCTACCATAAATTTGTTCACTCAGTAATCAACAGAAAACCAATCGATGTCCTTTACTCAGGTTGAACCAATGCTGTGGAATCAATCCGAGACGTATTGAAAAAACACAGGCCGCTGACCGCGATTATCATAATAAGCAGGCCCGGCAGAAGACTTTCAGCCTGGGTGGGTAGTTGGTTAGGGTGAAGGAGGAAAGGGCGGGGGAAGTGTCGGCAAGAAAAAAGATTTTTTTTAATTTTCAAAATTTTTTTTACTATCATTTCTTATTGAAGTTACAAAGTATTATCATTAAGGTAAATATCGTAACTCTACGTATAAATAAGCAACCTACTTTAATAGAAACTCAGGTGCGCAATGCAAAAATTGCGGTGCGCTTTGCTTTTCGTGAAATAAACTGATTTAATAACTCTTCTAAATCAAGTTTGTCTGTAATCTCCCGATATACATTTTGATTTGAGTCGACGGAGAACAGAAAAGCTTCGTTCATTTGAACAAGATGAGCCAGGAATCGTGATGAGCAAGCGAACAAATCGCTGGAATTCTGAATAATCCTTCTAACCCATTCATATTTTTTCAGAAAATCTACAAACTCCCTCAAGTTATTACCTTGTTCATTTTGTCTTTTTGGAAGTTCCATAAACATGTTTCTGTCCCTAAGCAAACGTTCTTTTCTCAGTGACGAAATTAATTGATTATAAATTTCGATGTACGACTTTCTGAAAAAATCTTTAGCAGTCTTGAATTGAACGTTTGTGGTTGTACCTGTACCGAGGCGTTTCGGAATTTTTCGTTGACGCGGAATTCGTGGTTCGTCAATTTCGAGATCCTCAGCTGCTTGGACGCTTTTTCCAAATTTCCTGAAATTTGGAGTCACGAGAAGCGTTTAAAACGCTAGTCACTGCTCCGACTTTTTCGTATGATTCGATGACGGAAAGATTGATTTTTTGCAGGTCTTTGTTCAATATTTCGATGCGATCAAACATTTCTATTAACATGTTCAAATAAAACGTACAATCAAAAGACTCCATGTAATCGTAGAATCCAGATGCCTTGGCTGACATTGCACTGTTAATTTCCTTGTCGACACTGCGATCATGGAAAAATTGCATCAGTTGAGCATAATTGTCCCTCACAGTTTTTAAAGATTTTATTCGTATCATGAAAATAACAAAATCTAAAAATCTTAAACATGTATGTATATTTCGACGTGCCATACGAAAACTAACACTTTTAAAATTGCCTACGAAAAATTGCACTTTCAAAATGATGTAAGAAAACTAACACTTTCAATTTGTGTCTGACGAAAACGAAACACTTTTAATTTGTGCTCGCGAAAACGAAACACTTTTAGGTAGTACATTTTCTTCAAACAAAAAGTGAAAGTGTTAGTTTTCGTCAGACAAAATTTCTAGTTTTAGTTTTCGTATGGCACGCCGATTTAAACTGAATAAAAAAAAAAATTGGTACACTCAAATTTTTTTGAATTTCGTTAGACAGGGTACTAATGATGGTATTTCTAAAATTTTGTAATTAAAAAATATCCAATTTTATAACAGGAAGCAAAAAAAAAATTTGCACAAAGTTCAGGGGAATTCTTAAAAATTTGCTAAACGCCCATCAAAATTTTCACCTTTTTTGGCAGAATTTTTAGAAATTTTCTGAGTAGCAGTTTTGTAGGCCAGTCAATTTCACTGTAATAACGTGCATACAAAAAAAAAAATTTATTCTAAACATTCTGCCAAAAAAGGTGAACATTGGGTTTAATAACAATGCTGCATAAAGGCAGACCAATCGCATTTTTTGGAGGGAAATACCATACTAACTTTTACTAAAGTACCGTTTTACATGAGTAACTCCACTTTTTTGTATGAAAACACCTTTTCTACTTTGATAATTTGATGTGCTAATCTTTTTCTATTTATTTTTTTTCACGCGTGAAATTTTTAGAGGAATAAAATAAGCTGAAAATGTATTTTTCAAACTAAAAAGTGAAGTTAGTTATATAGAATTAAAAATTTTGTTCGCACACTAAAATTGTAATTTTCTATAAATAGCTTTAAAAAAAAATTTGTTTAAAAGAAAACAACGTTTAAATATACTGCACCGCCCTAATGTGCGGATTATTTGCATGGTATTACTCAAATCAAATGTTTAAATTCCCAAACATTATGTATATATGTGTATGCATGAAGCAAGGAGGAAAACGGTACCTTGCAAATTGCACAGTCATCGAAACTTTGACAAACACTCTCCCGCAAAGACTCTGCGCTTCAAAAAACACTCCCACCCCTTTTCACGCTCATTACTCTCACATGAACGTACATAAGTATACAGCGATCCAGGCAGCTGCCACTTGCCTTCATTTTTGTGCCAAAAAAAAAAAGAAAAAAAATGTACCAAATCATATAAATATCATTGCATCCTCACCATCTTCACACCATCATCATTCACATAATCACATAATTCACATAATCCAAGGTCTTTCGCAGAGCACTTCTATATTTAGTTTTTCGTCCATTGTAAAAGCAGATGATTAGTACTTAAGAAAATATATGAAAATACCTAAAAATTAATTGTAAATGAAATGTAATTAAAATGAATTTAAATTGAAAAATAATTAAACTTACCTTATATTTTTCTATTACTTACCTTATAAAAAAAAAAAAAAAACTAATGGCGGCGATATACAAACAGGTTATCATAACCTCTAACGAGATTTTTAGCCGAGCTTCTCTTTCTAACTTCTGGTGTGTTGCTTTTGACTTTTCCTACAAGTTGGCGGGACCTACAGTTTTTGGCCGACTCCGAACGGCACTTGCAAAGTAAATGAATTTTTTGCTGAGAAGCTTGTCATGGCAGAAATACACCCGGAGAGTTTGCCAAACTACTGCCGAGGGGCGACCCCGTTTAGAAAAATTCTTTTTCTAAATAATTTTTGATGTTACTTTTGCCGGGCATCGAACCGCCACGACTTGGTGTAGAAGGCCGAACACTTAACCGCTACACCACGGCGGCCGCCTTACTTACCTTACACTTACCTTATAATTAAAATACACTTACCTTATTTTCCCTTTTAATGATTTCCATTACTTACCAATTTACTTACCTTAACTTTTTAGCACCACTCTAATGTAAGTAAATGTATGATTACAGTCTGTATTCTAATGTACTTATGTGCATGCGATGTGTGTATACCTACTGGCAAGCCAGGCTTTGTCCACCCTCTTTTGTACATATACACACATACGTATGCTCTTAGGTGCAGGCGAAGAACTCCGTTTTGATATTGGAATTGGAAGTTGACAAACTGTAAATTGAATATAAGAAAATATGATAAAAAGAAGAAATGGAACATTAAATTTTACAGACTATGAATAATCGACAACGACGGTGTTTTTATTGCGAACTAAGTGCGATAGGCAATCTAAATAAAATTTACTTTGTGCTCCCCTAAAGTGATAGAGATTTACTTGGCGAAAGTAAAATCCCTTTCTTGCTAAAAACATTAGCAATTTTTCATGGCGCCCGAGCAGGGACTTGAGTGCAAATTAATAAATTAAATCCATTACCAAAAAATTGTGAAAAAGTGGAAGTGAGTGCTTAAATAAAAAACTAAATAAATAACATAAAAACCTAAAGGTTAACTTTCAAATAAAGTTTTGAAAAAAGTAAATTTGATGGACTTTATTGGTCTGTATATTAAGAAACTTTGACAAATTTTTAACGACTTCAAGACCTTTGTAATTATTGTGAAATGGCGTTTTTCACAATCATTCAGTTTTAATTTATTAGAAAAAATGTGGAAGCTAAAAGCCATTAATAGAAATGGATCTATCTACATAGCTGTGGTGTTGTTTTCTGATTTTTACCTTTTCTTGACGTCTTTAAAAATTTTTCAAAGTTTTGAAAAAAGATTTATTTGGAAAGCAAAGTGTTGGAGATGCGAAGCAGTTCGTAATCACTCATGAAATATAATACATTAAAATACAACTCTGTAGCATTCGCATGTATGTATCCTTTGACATTTATCTCATTCTCTTTTATATAAACTTTGTAACGTTCATCGAATATGAATAAAGTCAGTCGCGTTTTAGCAGTTGAAATCCTCGGAACTTCAGGTTATGGGCCCAGCGCACGGGTGATCAAACGCGACCAAGTGTTCGGTTAATTAAACATTTTCCGTGAAATAAAAAGACAAAAATTAATAAGCTATAATGGCTAGTGTTGTGCGAATAGAGCCGCTAAACGCGGAGAACTATGATTCGTGGAAGTTGCAAATGCGTGCAATTTTAATTAAAAACGATTTGTGGGGCTACGCCGACGGTACAAATGTGTGCCCAAAAGATGAAACAAAAGTGCAAGAGTGGAAAACCGCAGATCAAAAGGCATCTGCAGACATTACGCTTTCAATTTCATCATCGGAGCTGGGGCTCATTTCAGAATGTAGAAATTCTCGTGAAATGTGGCTGAAATTGGAATCGACGTTCCAATCAAAAGGTCCAGCTAGGAAAGCTACATTGTTAAAGCGCGTCGCATTGTCGCGCATGTCAGAGCATGATAAAGTGCGTGATCATTTAAATGAATTTTTTGATGCAGTAGCAAAACTAAAAGAAATAGGTGTGTGTATTGGCGACGAGTTGCTAGCTATATTGTTGTTGTATAGCTTGCCGCCATCATACGAGACATTTCGATGTGCACTTGAAACGCGGGACGAGCTGCCGGTGCCAGAAATACTTCGTGTAAAAATATTAGAAGAGTACGAATCACGTAAATCAAAAGAAGAGAAGAGTGATGACAGTGTGCTCTATGCTAAGAGAAAGCAAAGTCAATCGAAGCAAAACTTCGAAAATTCAAAACAAACGATGAAGTGTTTTAAGTGCGGCAAGCCGGGTCACTTTGCCAGAAATTGCAAAGACAAACAAAACAAAGTACGAATGGTTAGTGAAAAAGAAAAAGCTAACAAAAATATGAATTTGAATACGGTAGAAAAAGCAATGATGGCACCTGTAGGAAAAATGAGATGGTGTTTAGATAGTGGTTGCACATCTCATATGAGTGCACAAACAAACATATTTAAAAGCATAAATGAAGTGAACCAAGAATTAAATTTGGCAAATAATGCATCAACAAAAATAAGCGGTGTCGGTAATGTGTGCATGAAAGCAGAAGTGCGTGGTAAAGAAATAAACGTAGATATGGAAGATGTGTTACACGTAAAAGATTTGCGTACAAATTTACTTTCCGTTTCGAAGATTACTGACAAAGGGTATAGTGTGAACTTTACAAAGAACGGTGCTGCGATTGTTGACGGCGCGAACAAAAAAGTGCTAGAAGCAGAGAGAATTGGTAATTTATATTATCTCAAAACTCCGAAGAATTTTGTGCATCTTGCAAAAACAAATAATAGTATTGATTTGTGGCATTATAAAATGGGCCATGTTAACGAAAGTGATTTAAAATCAATGGCAAGAAATAATGCAGTGTACGGGTTGAATTTTAATGACAACGAAAAGTTATCAAAATGCGAAATATGTGCAAGCGAAAAGCAAGTGTGTTCTTCTTTCCCAAAAGAAAATGCAAACAGAGTGAGTGACGTATTAGAGATAGTACATAGTGATGTGTGCGGTCCGATGAGACATGCATCCAACGGCGGGGCAAAGTTTTTTGTAACTTTTATTGACGAAAAGTCAAGGTGGTGCGAAATTTATTTTATAAAGAAAAAATCTGAGGTGTTCGATGCTTTTAAGCAATACAAAGCTAAAGCTGAGAATCTAACTGGTATGAAAATAAAAGCATTGCAGTCCGACAACGGGCGCGAGTACTGCAATCGAGATTTCGATAACTTTTTGCGCGAAAACGGAATACAACGTAGACTCACAGCTCCGTATACCCCACAGCAAAACGGTAGAACACTTGTTGAGATGGCTCGTTGCATGATGAAGCAATCGGGTGCACCGGTTTCGTTTTGGGCGGAAGCGATAAATACCGCGTGTTACATACGCAATCGTTGTATTACCAGAACAACGGGTGAAGTGCCTCACCGCGTGTGGACAAAGAAAAATCCGACAGTTGTGCATATGAAGATTTTTGGCACAAAAGCATACGTACTAAATAAAAATCCTGCAAAACGGAAGTTTGAATCGCGAGCGGAACCGTGTATATTTGTTGGTTATTCGAATGAATCGAAAGCATATCGATTATACTCAAAAGCAAAAAAACGTGTAATTATAAGCCGCGATGTAAAATTTATCGATAACCCGGGGTTTGATGAAATAGATAAGGACAGTAACGAAAATGAAAATACGATAGAAATTTTAATCGAAAATGAAAGCGAAAATAAAATAAACAACAACGAAAATGAAGAAATGTCAGAATCATCAGAAAATGAAGAAGCCGAAACAAAAAGGCAGCAGCATGGCCGAGGTAGGCCTACGTATCATCGTACGGGTCAACGTGGTAGACCGCGAAAAGTGTATCAGCAATCGGGTGAAAATGCAGCTTTAGAGGACGATGGTGGCGACTCAGACAATTTCTTCGAGTGCGACGAAAATGCAGCAAACCTTGCAAGTGAAGATCCACTAACACTTGTGGAGGCGCTGGAATCAGACGATGCGAGTGCGTGGCTAAAAGCTCTTGAAGATGAATTTTTGGCACATACCAAAAACAAAACATGGCACATCGTTGATCAACCAGCGGACAGAAAGGTAATTGGCAATAAATTTGTGTTTAGAACAAAAACCGATTTTTGTAGGAACCTGAAGAAGGTTCGGCTAGTGGCAAAGGGGTTCGCTCAGCGCCCAGGTGAAGATTATCACGAAATATCATCTCCAGTAGTTCGCTCCACTTCTGTACGACTCTTTACAGCATTGGCAGCAGAACTTGATCTTGAAATCCACCAAATGGATGTAGTTACAGCGTATTTGAATGGAGAGCTCGACGAAAATGTTTATATGAGCGTACCAGATAAACTTCAAAGTTTTTTAAGTAAGATAAAGCGAGGCGACCCTGTTGGTTTAAAGGGCATACACCAACATAGCAAAGATTTGAAACGCACAGCCAGTGAATGGCAAAAGGCGTTAGATAGTAACAAAAATCCAGTGTGTTTATTAGACAAGGCATTATACGGTCTGCGCCAATCAGGCCTAATGTGGTATAACAAGTTGTCACAAACCCTTAATAAAATCGGGTTACATGCAACAAAGTTTGACCCTTGCTTTTATAAGCGACGTGAGGGCAGCGACATAATGTTTGTGATTATTTATGTCGATGATCTGCTATTGGCGTCAAACAATAAGAAATGGCTCAATGAGATAAAGCATACTCTTTCCGAGAGCTTTGAAATGAAAGATATTGGGCGAGTAAAACGATGCTTGGGAATTGATTTCCAGCAAGATCTACAGAAGCATGAAGTGTTTATATCACAGGTTGGAGTGTAATGGGGTGTGGTTGCTGAGTGACCGCGCTCAATCCCGACTCTTGCGTCCTCGTTCGTGCACTCTGGGCAACGTTGAGCTACCTAGGCTCGCGGCAGAAAGAGAGGGAGCCCCGGGGGGGCCACTCTGACATACTTGGTTTAAGGGCTCACCGGGGTCTTTTTCGCAGCGTCTGTACACCAAGAGGTGCGGCTGTAAGCGGGCGTCTGTCTTGAAGCAAGCGGCTCGCTATATAAATGTGCAAAACTTTTCCCTCCCAATCCAGGGTGTTATGCGATACCGTGCCCATTGGACGTTTGCAGCCGGGAGGCAAATCGTGGCTGTAGTCGAACGGAGCCTCACTGATACCGGGCCGCCTCAGGGAGTAACTATGGTCTTACCGCGGTATGGGGCTCTGCCGCGGCGGACGACACACTTCCCCTTACACTACCTTTGACCCTAAGCTGGCCTTGTCCGGCGAGGGGTCGTACGAACAAGATGAAGAACACACAAAATACAAAGCAATTAACGACTTCGTTTACTCCGCAGCAGAGAAGAACTATGCTGGAGCAAGCGAAAACACAACGCCGGAGGACAAACTCCGCCTCAAAGTTAACTGGGAGGCCGACAACGATGGAAACTACGGGTCAGTCATCCCCCAAACTGCTATCAAGTAAGAGTGACTTGATGGGAGCAAGCAACAGTGCGGCTGCCTACGCAGTCAAGCAGAAAACGGCGGAAGCTAAACTTCCATCAAGCGCTGGTACGAAACCCAATCTCTTCACATCTGGGGCAATGGTCTCACGACCTGGTTTCAGAGTTTCGAAAGAGAAGGATGACGCCGTAAAGGGAGAGACCGCGATGGCAACTACGAGTCTGAATCCCCCCAAAGAGGCATCTCCCCGACGCTTTGCGTACTGGGATAAAAGAAAGGCCGCAAGGATCCTTAAAAAATATGAGGGAGCATCGCAGGAGAAGCTGTCGCCGGAAGAAAGGAAGATGGTGGAGGAAGCGAAAGCTCTGATACCAAATTTCCAGAGGCCCTATGTGCCTAAGAGGGTGAACGGTAATCCCTTCAAACGCCAGAGATCGGACGGAGAGGTGGACCCCCATCCGAAGCGGCATCAGGTCAACCCCGTAGTGGGAAAACTCAGCTTTGCAGAAGTAACCAAGGACAGAATCCTTATAGGTTTCATTGACCGAGGTAACGACCGTTTGTCCATCCCCAAAGACCAGTGGCTGTATGTCCGGAATGAAATGGGCAGGGCCCTCCTCCACTTAATGCGTGAGTCTCCGGGTAGTCCGCCGCGAGGTACTGACGCGGGCTGGCACCAAGGTCAGATCAAAATATTCGCGTGCGAGGATGCAAGAACTGTCGCACTGTATAAGGCAGCAGTTGCAAGACTGGGTGAAGTCTATCCAGGGGCAAGACTAGATGTCGTCGACTGGAAGGACATTCCTGCTCGGCCAAGGGCAAGGGCATGGATTCCTGCCGTCCCTGCAGAACCCGAGAATATTCTTGAGATGCTGCAGGTCTGGAATCCGTCTCTCCCGACGCAGGATTGGGGCGTCAATCTGGTCGATGATGTGGTTGGGCCCAATAGACAGGTGGTTATCACTCTGAATAAGGAGGCGCTCGAGCCCCTTAAACGGTGCAACGGACGAGTGCATTACGGCTTGGGTCAGATCGTGATCCACGTATACCGTGGCGATGCACAGCGCGCTGCTATTCCGGACGCTCCGGAGGACTCGGAGATCGAGGCATCGGAAGGGGAAGCAGAGGAGTCCGACGCGGAAAGTATGTTATCCGCCACGTCAAATTGCGATGGTGCTGCGAACAACTCGGCGATAGAAGAAAGCCTGCTTGACGAAGAAGGCCTCGACGTCACGATCGTGGCTAAACCTGAGCACACTAACGTTGATGCTGCTTCAGACAGCAGGGTTCCCGCCACGCCAAATCGTGCAGGTGCTCTGAACAACTCCTCGTTGAGAGACAGCCCCCGGAACAGGCCAGACCTCGACGACACGCTGGCGGCAGGGATGTCTGAGCTCTCTCATGTTGGTGGTGCTTCAGATAAATCTGCACAAATCTAAAGCAGCCTCGGCTGTTTTAAGCAGTCGTCTTTCTAAAGGCGACGTAGACGTGGTCCTTATCCAAGAGCCCTGGGTCAATAGCTCTAGGATCTGTGGATTGGGGACTAAGGGGTACAAGCTCATCCAAGCCAATGATGAGGGCAAGGTCAGAACCTGTATTTTGGTAAAGTCTGAGCTAAACACCTTTCTATTACCCAACTACTCAAATGGTGACGTTACAGCTGCCAGCTTAACAGTCGGCAGCACCAGCCTAACGATGGCGTCGGTCTATATGCCCTATGACGCCGAAGAACCTCCTCCACAAAAGGAGGTGAAAGATCTGGTGGATAATTTCTGTACGGGCCATCTTATTATTGGAGCTGACGCTAATGCTCATCACGTCCAGTGGGGAAGCTCCGATATTAACGCTAGGGGCGAGTCTCTGTTTGACTACCTACTAACAACTAACCTGGTGGTTTGTAACGTGGGTAACGAGCCTACTTTTATAACTAAAGCTCGTAGGGAGGTTATAGACCTCACTGTTTGTAGCGAAGGCGCTTATGAGTGGGTCAGAAAATGGCGTGTTCTTGATGAGCATTCATTTTCTGACCATCGGTACATAGAAATTGTGTTAGACTTTATTGTTGAGCAGCCAGTTATGAAACGAAATCCACGCAACACTAACTGGCAGCTACATAACCAAATATTAGCTAGGGACCTACCAGTATTACCTCCACAAGCCCCCTCATCAGTGGGAGAACTGGATGATCTGGTAACGACCTTTACAACGGCGCTCTCAAATGCCCTAGAGCAGGCTTGTCCAGTACCAAAACCACGCGGCAAACATAGACCCCACTGGTGGTCTTACGACCTGGATTCGTTCCGTATATCATGCAGGAAGCAATTTAACAAGGCCAAGAGCATCGGTACGGAGCCTGAATGGCTCGAATATAAAGCTAAACTGAGGGCCTATAAAAAGGCTCTAAGGCAAGCGAAGAGAACTTCGTGGAGAAATTTCTGCACCGGGGTCGAAAAAGTCGATGATACAGCGAGACTTAGACGAGTGCTATCAAAAACTCAAACAGCCATTAGCTATTTACGGAAGCCTGACGGATCTTGGACCAGCACGGAAGGGGAAACCCTGGAGCTGCTCCTGAACACACACTTTCCGGGGAACTTGTATGATGCACCTGTAGCATCTGCAACAAACCTGGCGGTAAACATACCCATTACGGAGGAAAGGGTAAGGTGGGCAATCAAAAGCTTTGAGCCGTTCAAGGCAGCCGGGCCAGACGGGATTTTCCCCGCACAACTTATAAACACGCTGGAAATATCAGCTAAATGGCTGGTAGTTCTCTATTCAGCCTGCCTGGCTCTTAATTACATTCCGTGCTCCTGGAGAAGCGCCACGGTAGTCTTTATTCCAAAGGCTGGGAAGGCCTCACACTATGAGCCTAAAGACTACAGACCGATCAGTCTCTCGTCTTTTGCACTTAAAACCTTCGAGAGGATAATTAGCGATAATCTCTCCTCTACTATTGATAGCAACCTTATTTCTAGCTATCAACATGCATACACCAAAGGTAAATCAACGGAAACTGCGCTCCACAGCCTAGTCTCTATTGTTGAAAAATCATTGCACGAAAAGGAGTACTGTCTCGTGGCCTTTCTGGACATCGAAGGGGCTTTCAACAATATAAGGCCGGAGGCTATTAACACTGCTTTAACAAACCTGGGCATAAATAGGTCTCTTATTGGACTAATTGATCAACTACTAAAGGGAAGGAAAATAGTTTCTTCACTGGGAACAGTTGATCTTTCACGCTATGTCACAAGAGGAACGCCTCAGGGTGGTGTTCTCTCCCCGCTCCTATGGAACCTCACCGTAAACTCGCTGCTACGAGACACAAGGTGGGGGGGCGGGAAGATAGTGGCATATGTAGACGATTTAGCTATTGCATATAGGGGCAAATTCCCACAAACCCTGTGTGACTTGATGCAAGTAGCACTGCGAGAAGTTTCTTCATGGTCCTCTCGCTGCGGACTTAGCATCAACCCGGGAAAGGTGGAGCTTGTCCTTTATACCAGGCGGTACAAGATACCACCGCTGAACCTACCAGAACTAGATGGCGTGCGCCTGAACTTAGCTGATAAAGCCAAATTCCTAGGCACAGTTCTAGATAGAAAGCTTAACTGGAAGGAGAATGTCATCCAGCGCCAGAGGAAAGCGTGCATTGCACTTTACACGTGTAAAAGAGCCATTGGCAAAAAATGGGGGCTCAGCCCCAAAATTTGCAGATGGATCTACACTGCGATAATCCAGCCAATTATGCTGTATGGAGTCGTGGTATGGTGGCCTGCGCTAGGAAAGGCAACAAACCTAAATCTGTTAGGAAAAGTCCACAGATCGAGCATGATCTGTATAAGCGGGGCGTTAAGAACAACGCCCAATGAAGCTCTCCAGGCCATTCTTGGCTTTTTGCCACTCGATCTGGAAGGGTACCGGGCAGCAGCGGCATCGGCTCTGCGTCTAAGGGAAACGTCCGTCTGGGACGCAAGCACTATTGGACACTCCTGTATTCTAAGATCTTACAGCTTTCTCCCTCTGAGCACAGATCGGTGTGCGACCACAACAGTCGGAGATTGTTGTTTTAGAATAAACATTCCCAGCAGGGAAGACTGGGAGAACATAGATCGGTGTCCCGCTACTAATGGCGGCACTTTTATTTACACCGACGGCTCGAAGTTAGACGGCAGAGTCGGAGGAGGGGTTTACTCAAGGGATTTGGACCTAGAACTCTCCTTTAGACTACCTGATCACTGCAGCGTCTTCCAGGCTGAAGTTTCTGCAATCATGGACGCCGTGACTTGGATAGGTAAACGCACCATCGGACAGGATATCTGTATTTTCAGCGACAGCCAAGCGGCCATCAAATCCCTTGGCTCTTACTCGTTCAACTCTGAACTGACGCTCAGCTGTCGTCGATCTCTTCAAGAGATGGCCCAACAGAACCGCGTGAACCTCACATGGGTCCCGGGACACAGGGACATTGAGGGAAACTGTAGGGCAGACGAACTTGCCAGGCAGGGCACGACCAAGCAGATTCTTCAAGATAAAGAGCGCATAGGTATGCCGTTTGCCACGTGCAAGCTAATGCTGAAGGAGCATACACTCCGCGAAGCCAACGAAAGATGGCTACAAGCCCCAGGGTGCCGGATATCCAAGCAAACCTGGCCAAAATGCGATCTTAAAAGATCTAGACACATATACGCCCTAAAAAGGAAGGAAATCTCCATATTAATAGGTGTTTTAACCGGGCACTGCCTTATTGGTAGGCACGCAGCAAGGCTAGGCGTTCCCTACCGACGATGCTGCAGGAGTTGCAAAGATGATGAGGAAGAGGAAACGGTGGAGCACCTCATCTGCAACTGCCCGGCCTTAAGCGGAGCGAGAAGGCGCTCTCTGGGAGTTCCCTTCCTGGTTAGCTTAAGCCAGGTCGCGGAGCTAGACATAAAGGACTTGATGGCCTTCATCAAGTTATCAAAATGGTTCGAGGAGGGGTAGCGGTGTCGGTTAGGAGTGTCAGTCCCGGGTTTCGGCTATATGGAGAGTCCCAACAGCACTGGGATTTTCCATGTGGCCGGGCCCCGGGACTGACTTTCCTAGTGTTTGGTGGTATCACAACGGGCCTTTTATTACTGGCCTAGGTGTGCCTTTGCGGCAGCCACTTCTACCTACCCTACCTACCCTTATATCACAGAGCACGTATGCTGAGACAATTTTAGAGCGATTTGGTATGTCAGATTGCAAGCCTTCGAAAACTCCTATAGAAGCGAATTCAAACTAGCCATACCGGAAACCAAAGATGAAAGTATCATGTCAAAATATCCCTATCAGAGTTTAATAGGGGCTCTAATGTTCTTGGCCGTATCAACCAGGCCCGATATAGCATTTGCGGTGAATTTTATGAGCCAATTCAATACGAATTATACTGAAGAGCACTGGAAATCAGCTAAAAGAATTCTGCGGTACCTCAAAGGTACAATAAATTTGGGTCTGCTGTATAAGAAAACAGAAGCAGAATTGTATGGTGTTGCTGATGCTGACTGGGGGGCAAACACAAAAGATAGGCGATCATATTCTCTGGTTTCGCCTTTATTTTTTCTAGCTCCTCAATAAGTTGGGAAGCGCGTAAACAGCGTACTGTTTCACTGTCAAGCACTGAAGCGGAATATATAGCTATAACAGAGGCAGCGAAGGAAGCTCTTTATTTGAAAGGAGCTTTAAACGAACTTGGTATCGAATGTGCCAATATCAAATTATACAACGATAACCAGAGTTCACATAAGCTGGCGAAATCCTCCACGTTTCGACCGCGAACTAAACATATTGATGTTCGCCACCATTTCATCCGAGATTGCATACACAACAATATGATCAAGTTAGAGTACATGCCAACAGAATCAATGCCAGCAGATGTACTCCCCAAGGGGCTCACACAAATAAAACATGAATCTTGTTCTTCAAATTTGGACCTCACTAACCATAGTTAATCAAAGGATCTCACTACTTCGAGAGGAGGTGTTGGAGATGCGAAGCAGTTCGTAATCACTCATGAAATATAATACATTAAAATACAACTCTGCAGCATTCGCATATATGTATCCTTTGACATTTATCTCATTCTCTTTTATATAAACTTTGTAACGTTCATCGAATATGAAAGTCAGTCGCGTTTTAGCAGTTGAAATCCTCGGAACTTCACAAAGTGTTTATATTTATATTTATTTATATTTAAGGTTAAAATGGCTGTACATGTAAGACTAAAGTCTTTTAAGAGTACATCAACTTACATTAAGTAAAATAATTATGTATTTGGATTTTAAATCAAATTAGAAGATTACATTTGAATGCATATAAGCGAAATTAGAAGCACAAACATTATAGAGATTAGATGAAAATATAGGTGTTAAAGCAAAGTGAAGGTAAAGTTCAAGTAGAGATAAAAGAAAGGATAAATTACAGTCATACTCATTACAATGATTTAAAGTAGTTAAGTATAGCCTCATTGTATACTTCGGCACGTTAAGATTGTGAAGTCTCGTTGATCTAGTCGGATTTAACTTTTCGTATAAGTACTTCGGAGTTTTCCACACAAGTCGTTTGTATATAAAAATACAGTTCCTGGCAGCAAGATAATTATTGATGCTACACCCCAATATTTCTTTTCTCCATAGCGATATGTGGTCAAACTTTTTTAGACCACAGACGTAACGTGTAACATTGTTAAACAAGATATCAATTTTGTGGGCAGATATTGAATCAAGCTTGCTGTATACAAGCTCGAAGTACGTTATATGCGGTATAATAAGCTGCCTAGCTAACTTGCGTTTAGTTTCCAATGGCGTAAATGAAGCAGACATTCGCAATCTACGTAGTACAAAATAAACTTTACTGACTGTAGTGTTAACGTGATCAGTACATGACAACTTAGAGTTAATAACAAAGCCTAAACTTTTAATTTTGTTAGTAAACGTTAGAGCACAATTACCAATAAACAACTCAGGAATACTTTCAACTTGCACGTCACTGTTATAAACTGGCAACACAAATACAATTAAATAAATATTTCATGTTATAAATATATCAAAAAAAAAAAACATTAAATAATTAATTGCCTGTCGCGGTCGTGTGGGCAAAAACAAAATACATACATAAGTTAATAGTGCAGTAGCTAAAGTAGAGCGAAACTAAACAATATACCATTTTTTAAGGTTTTAAAATACAAATTATAATCCTAAAACATTTTAAAAATCTTTATCATACTTACCTTGGCAATCAATTCTATCAATTGAGGAAGAAATATCTACCTGTGTTGATAAGTATTATCTACGGTTGTGCGATCAGCGTAAAAAAGCTAAAAATTGCAAACAAATTTTAAAACAGTGTTAAAAAGATTTAAAATATTTGAAACATAAGAAAATTCTGTTTCTTAAATTTTTAAGAAAAGTGCAAATAGCAAAAAATTTACCTGCGCTCGTATATTCACACCAAACGTTCGATACAGTGACGCACAACAACATAGCAGTGAAACCTGAAAATAAAATATTAATTAAAACTTTAACAGCTTGCCTAATATTTAAATTAATAGTTAAAGAGGTTGAATTACCCACAAGTGCGTTACTAAATCCATGTTTTAATTGCAAAAAACGCAAAGTGAAAAAAGTTAATTCTAATAAAAGGCTATTTGTGCTAGAAACTGCGCTGCACACACATTAAGAATACTGCTGCTGGTTGTCCAGTGCCATTTGTGCTCGATATCGTTGCTGTTATTAAGGATTTGGCCAGTTCCTCCAGGAATGACGTGCAGCTGTTTACTTTGCAAAAGGGAAGTCGACGCTGGAAACGAACCAGTCCATAAAGAACAGGTATTGAGTGCTAGCAATTAAAAGCTGTTGAAGTTGTTGTTCTTGTTAAATTGCTGCAAAGATCACCCAACAAGCTTTAATTTTTGGCATCTCTTGTATTCACTTTGGAATTAAATTGTTTATAAACAAATTTCGTGAAACAAGATTTCGGGATTGTATAGTGAAAAACTACTTCGTACAATTTCCGAAAAGGCTCCGATTACCATTCTGTCAAATATTTTTCGAAAGCTATACAGCTTTAAGTGTTTGGTTATATCGTTGACCATATTTTTGCTCACGGTTAGGCCCTTAAAAACTTTCGACATTGCGTCTAGTTTTCCTAAGTAAGGGATTATAAGATTCTACCTCTTGATTTGCACCATTTTTTCGATAGTTTTGTGAAGTTTCAACAATTTTTTTTCGTTTTCGTATTATTAAGTTGAAAACTTCCAAACTATAATTTTGTACAAAGTTACTGTGCATAGCGAATCAAGATGAGTAAAAGTGAGAATCAGGTGGAAGACGCCACATCTTTAAAAAGACATAGGATAATTTTAAAAAGAAGTATAGCTAGAATAAAAACGGAGATTCTCGATAATTCAATTTCGTCAGATCCGCCGGAAGTTGAGTGTCGACTCGAAATGCTGAACAGTTATATCGATGAAAATGATGACACTCGTGATCCCGATATCGTTCGAAACAACAACACCACAACCTTCGACCTCACAAGCTATGCACACAGTGAGCGTGCCTGATCGCGTTATGTTAGCGACAGCAGTGGTCAAGGTAAAAACTTGCTCCGGTGAATATGTGTCAGCTCGTGCTTTACTTGACTCAGGGTCTCAAGTTAATTTCATGACTGAAGAGCTGGCACAAAAGCTGCGAATTCGGCGAGAGAATGCGACATTAAATGTCTTCGGGATTGGCAATGCCACCCAATAGCTTAGGTCAAAAGAGAGTTCAGTCATAAAATCCCGAGTTAACAATTTGAGTTTCTCGCAGATTTTTGGGTAATGGGAGCGATTTCGGCAAATCACCCAGATCAGTCTGTTAACACCACAGGTTGGAAAATTCCAGCTAATATTGAATTAGCCGATCCTGGTTTCCATAAGTCCTCAAAAGTCGATCTTGGGTTGGGTTATTTCAGGCAAATACGTCTCCCACCAAAGTGAACATTCCGAAGCTAGCAGTGCGTTTTGCAAAGCCGAAGATGAAGAAATCCCTTCGGTATCAGAGGCTACAAAGTCCACTGCCGAGCAAATGGAATGCGAAGACTACTTCGTTAAGACTACTGAAGTCTTACCGTCGGGACGGCTTCAAGTAAGATTGCCGTTCAAAACTGACCAAAATGCGTTAGGTCAGTCACTTGAAACCGCAGCTCGACGGTTTCAGGCGCTGGAGAGTCGTACGTTGAAAGATCCAGAACTTCGTCAAATGTATCTGGATTTCATGGATGAGTACTTGGCATTGGCATCTTGAGATCCTGAGTAAAGTAAAGCACGAGCTGACACTTAATCACCGGAGCAAGTGTTTACCTTGAGCACTGCTGTCGCTAACATAACGCGATCAGGCACGCTCACTGTGTGCATAGCTTGTGAGGTCGAAGGTTGTGGTTTTGTTTCGAACGATATCGGGTATTGGTGTAACATGGTGTGATGTGACCGGTTACAAACTCGACACCGTTCTAATTTGCATTTAGAAACCGTATGTCCCTTGCGCAAGCAATCTATACACAATGGAACCGATTTCGCGATATCGAATCTCTGCTGAGGAGAGAGAGTTTTAAATTTAGGGCAGGTGGTCAAAATGTGGTCATTGGAGTTGCAATGAAAACACGTAGTTGGCTTCGCTTTCGCAGCCACAAAGGACGACTTTGGCTTTTCAGCACTCCTGTTGCTTTGCCTTTGGGTGTCTTGCGATTTTGACGATTTCGACGCTTCTTCAGACGAGAGGTGCTGGTATCTCTTGAGAGCCGCTTCGCACTCACTCCATAGCGGAAGCTTGTCGTAGTCAAGTTGCTCCTCCCATTTTTACCGCGTAGTGGGATCAACCTTCGGCATAACTAAATGTATCAGCATCGCATTTGAAATGTTTTTGTCATTACCCAAAGACAGTAGGGAGACATAAACAGCTGATACGGTGTCGATGATGGACCGCAGCGAAAGCGACGATGGCTTTTGGATTTTCGGCAGCTCAAACAGTTTTGAAATTGTGCTCGAAAATATTAAACATTTATTGTCATATACCTTTTTCAGGCTTTCCAGTGCCTTCGGATAATTTTCTTCCGTCATTTGGAAGGCCTTCACCGTTCCTAAAGCTTCACCAGACAAACACGAAACTAAATGTGTAAATTTTTCGATTTCTGAAAGCGCAGTGTTGTTATGAACGAGGCTCTCAAACAAACTCATGAAGTTTTTAAACCCTGCATACTGCCCTTGAACTTGAGCAGCGACATTTACGGAAGTCTTGAGCTGTTAAGAGCTGTGAAGGAGCTGTCAAGAGCTTTTGATTTGTTGCTCTCTGAAAATATGGTCTTTAACATAACCTTGGTTCCAACAATTAAATCTTCCAGGCTATCACGAGTGTCATCATCTTCATCGATCTCTTCTATTTCAGACTGATCCGCCAGAAGCTTTTCGCTGTAACTGTTCAGCATTTCGTCGACACTCAACTTCCGACGGATCTGATGAAATTGAATTATCGAGAATCCCCGTTTTTATTCTAGCTATGCTTCTTTTTAAAATTGTCCTATGTCTTTTTAAAGATGTGGCGTCTTCCACCTGATTCTCACTTTTACTCATCTTGATTCGCTATGCACAGTAACTTTGTACAAAATTATAGTTTGCAAGTTTTCAACTTAATACGAAAACGAAAAAAAATTGCTGAAGCTTCACTAAACTATCGAAAAAATGGTGCAAATCAAGAGGTAGAATCTTATAATCCCTTACTTAGGAAAACTAGACACAACGTCGGAAGTTTTTAAGGGCCTAACCGTGAGCGAAAATGTGGTCAACGATATAACCAAACACTTAAAGCTGTATAGCTTTCGAAAAATATTTGACAGAATGGTAATCGGAGCCTTGTCGGAAATTGTACGAGGTAGTTTTTCACTAAACAATCCCGAAATCTTGTTTCACGAAATTTGTTTATAAAAAATTTAATTTAAAAGTGAATACAGGAGATGCCAAAAATTAAAGCTTGTTGGGTGATCTTTGCAGCAATTTAACAAGAACAACAACCTCAACAGCTTTTAATTGTTAGCACTCAATACCTGTTCTTTATGGACTGGTTCATTTCCAGCTTCGAATTCCCTTTTGCCCAGAAAACAGCTGCACTTCACTCCTGGAGGAACTGGCCAAATCCTTAATAACAGCAACGATATGTTGTTGTTGTAGCGAGGTGTAGCCCTGCCTAAATGTCAGACAGGGTCACCCCGAGTGTATTGCTCTTGGCCGGGTCGATATAAGAAAACGGCCCGGGTTGTTTCGGGACGATGGGTACAGCACAAGTACTGGTACCGTTCTCGTAGAACCGGCAATACAAGAAACTAGCCGTGTAGGCTATGTAGGTCATTTAGCGTTACCCAGGGTGCACCAACTGGGAGGCGACCTACTTTTACACCCCAGCAGCAACGATATCTCGCACAAATGGCACTGGACAATCAGCAGCAGTATTCTTTATGCGTGTGTGTGTGTATGTGTGTGTGCAGCACCGCCAAATTGCCTTTTATTTTAATTGAATTTTTTCACTTTGTGTTTTTTGCAGGTATCAACTTTTTTCACTTTAAAACATGGATTTAGTAACTCACTTGTGGGTAATTCAACCTCTTTAAATATTTATTTAAATATTAGGCAAGCACGAATTAATATTTTATTTTCTGGTTTCACTGCTATGATTTTGTGCCTCACTGTACCGAACGTTTGGTGTGGATATACGAGCGCAGGTAAATTTTTTGCTAATTGCACTATTCTTAAAAATTTAAGAAACAGTATTTTCTTATGTTTCAAATATTTTAAATCTTTTTAACACTGTTTTAAAATTTGATTGCAATTTTTAGCTTTTTTAGGCTGATCTCACAACCGTAGATAATACTTATCAACACAGGTAGATATTTCTTCCTCAATATTTTAGAATTGATTGCAAAGGTAAGTATGATAAAGATTTTTAAAATGTTTTAGAATTTTAATTTGTATTTTAAAACCTTAAAAAAATTTGTATATTGTTTAGTTTCGCTCTATTTTAGCTGCTGCCCTGTACTATTAACTTATGTATGTATATTTTTTTTGCACACACGACCGCGACAAGCAATTAATTATTTAATGTGTTTTTTTTTTTATATATTTATATCATGAAATATTTATTTAATTGGATTTTACACTTTGTTTTCCAAATAAATCTGTTTTTCAAAACTTTATTTGAAAGTTAACCTTTAGGTTTTTATGTTATTTATTTAGTTTTTTTTTTTAAGCACTCACTTGCACTTTTTCACAATTTTTTGGTAATGGATTTAATTTTTTAATTTATTAACTTGCACTAAAGTCCCTGCTCGGGCGCCATGAAAAATTGCTAATGTTTTTAGCAAGAAAGGGATTTTACTTTCACCAAGTAAATCTCTATCACTTTAGCGGAGCAATAAAAACACCGCCGTTGTCGATTATTCATAGACTGTAAAATTTAATGTTCCATTTCTTCTTTTTATCATATTTTCTTATATTGAACTAGCTGACCCGGCAGACGTTGTCCTGCCACAAATTTATTTCCCTCTCTGTTTCTCTAACCCGATCCCTATATCTATTTTAAACCATATCCCTATCTCCTTCATATAGGAGAAACCACGCCCCCTTTTTCCTTATCCCCAGTTTTTTTGGAGGTGTCCGGGATTGATCTTATATAACTCCTCACAAAATTTCAGTGGTCTAACCTAAATACTTCTAGAGATATGGACTATGAAGTATTATATTCGTATGGGAGGTGCCACGCCCCCTTTATCTTTAACTCGAGTTTTTTGGGAGGTATTAGGGATCGATCACATATAAACCCTCACCAAATTTCAGTGGTCTAACATAAATACATGCAGAGATATGGGCTATGAAATGTTTCCTTCGTATGGGAGGTGCCATGCCCCCTTTTTCTTTATCTCCAGTTTTTTTGGAGATGATGGGATTAATCTTATTTAACTCCTCAAGAAATTTCAGTGGTCTAAACTAAACACTTCCCGAGATATGGACTATGAAGTATTTCATTCGTATGGGAGGTGCCACGCCCCCCTTTTCGTTATCCCCAGTTTTTTGGAGGTGGTAGGGATCGATCTCATATAACCCCTTACCAAATTTCAGTGGTCTAACATGAATACTTCCAGAGATATCGACTATGAAATATTTAATTTGTATGGGAGGTGCCACGCCCCCTTTTTGGTTAACCCCCAGTTTTATGGGTGAGAATGGTGTTGTTATTCTATAGGTCTGTACCGATTTCCAGGTCCCTACCTTAAACCCATTTAGAGATATTCACCTTGAAGAAAAATGTTTGTATGGGAGGTGCCACGCCCCCCTAATATTTTGTTCTGATTTTATAACATGACCTGCGCGTGGTAATAACAAATAAACCCCCTAAAGGAAGTATATGATTTGGTTCAGCCGTTTTCGAGTTTTATCGTTACAATTATACACCATTTCATTTTTATATATATAGATTTACAGTTTGTCAACTTCCAATTCCAATATCAAAACGGAGTTCTTCGCCTGCACCTATGAGCATACGTATATGTGTATAGTAGGTATACACACATCGCATGCACATAGGTACATTAGCCCGAATCACCCTACGTAAATTTTTTGTGGAATTTTGAAAGAATTTTTTTTGTGTGATATCCTTGAGGGTAAACTAAAAAAAACTGTAGCATTAGATTTTATGTCCTGCCCGCAGTGTCCTTGAAATGTCCTGTTGCCATATGGCAACGCTAGGCAGGCTAGGCCACTGGTTACATATATGTATAAAATCATTCCGCAACCCCTAAAAATTCAAATTAATTATATTTTTAGACTTTTTTTGAAAGAAAAACAAAAATTATTAATTCATTTTATAACATATCATTGGGATAATAAAAAATTTGGTTGC
This sequence comes from Campiglossa producta, assembly GCA_964058755.1. NCBI lineage: Eukaryota > Metazoa > Arthropoda > Insecta > Diptera > Tephritidae > Campiglossa > Campiglossa producta. The sequence goes on along the minus strand of CAXKVI010000006.1, from coordinate 33,969,996 downwards.
AAAAAAACATAGTTTTTCAGATTTTTGTGTGATAGGATTCGAAGCAATTCAAACAAAGTCCAACATCGCATTTCTTGCAGGCTTTTCGCACGATGGACTTGCATAATTCTCCAGCACATCGTCTCTTATTTCCGAGGTGATCAGTTCTGTCATAGCGCAAGGTATTTGTTACCGATTCCAATCGTTTGGTCGATGATTTTTGGAACTGTTTCGGTTCGATGCCGTAGTGCTTGCAATAGTAAATGGCTACTTCTCTCCTGAATTCTTTAAATGGCTTATTATCATTAGCCGATCTATAAAGAAGCCAGCTGTTTCGCAAGCTCGCATCAATAACCCTAGTAAAAATGGAATGCCACCATCTTTTTCCTCTAAAGCTTATGCGTTGGCCTGCAATATTTTGGTCAAATCGATCCACACCCGACATAAATTTGTTGTACTCAGTTACAACGCACGGACGCGGAACTGGTATTTTCCTATGCAATTCTCTACTGTATCGAGATGCTGTGGATTTCGGTTCGCCACTAAAGGATGTCGAAGCAAGGCAGACTACCGAGTTATCTACCCATTTAGTCAGATAAATAGACTCTTCTTTGATTTCCACGGCCTCGTAATATCCTCTTTGCCGTTTGCGCAATTCCCTCTTATATGGAATAGGACAACTTTTTGGAATTCGGTTTTCTCGAATTGTACCGGTAGCCTGGAAACACCTTTTTTTTTAAATAAATCATCAATGGTATTCCAGTGAAAAGATTGTCAAAATAAAATGATAAGGGAAGTTCTTGCACCTGTTCCGAAAACTCGTCGATCATACACAAAAGTGGAGCTGCGCTAGTGCCAAAGCGTTCTTCATATTTTGGATTCATCCTCGGATTCTTACCTTGGTATATTTCAAAATTGATCATATATCCTCTATGAGTGCAAAGGGACCAAGCCTTTTATCCGAAACGAATTGGTTTTCCCTTTATGAATTGTTTACATCCATGGCGCCCAAAATATGCAATCATACTTTCGTCATATGAGAGATTCTGTTCTGGGCGAAAGTTTTCAATCATTTTGGCCTTTATATGGTCAGTCAGTGGGCGTAGTTTCCAAAGAGTGTCAATTCTATCGCAACTAGTAGACGGTTCGCACAATGAGGACTCGGTTCCTTCGCATAGAATTGAGGACCATAACGTTTTGAATATCTTCATCGCAGCTCCAAATATCTCGAAAGGACCCGTTAGAAGTGTAGCCAGTTACTATCAAAATTGCGATGAACACACGTAATTCTGAAAAATTTAGTGTTACAATAATATCATAGAATCCAAACAGAAATTACATCACCATTACCATCTACAGTAAGTTCTTCATATCTTTTCTGATGGTGAGTTGCGTACGAATTCGAACATTTGCATATATGTTCAAGCAAGTCATCGCTGAAAAATTTCTCAAAAAGTTTATGAGGTCTAACACCTCGACAGTCTTCGTAATTTGTTTCGGGGAATATAGGATGCACTGGTGAGGAATTAGAAGTTTGCCAAGTATATTTGCTGTCCTTGTTAGCTGGTGGAAGTGGAACTCCAGATTTTGATGGAATTTCGAGACGAATTTTCTTCGATGAGCTCGGCAAACAATCGTCTACGGTATCCTCATAAGGTTCCTCGTCATCGACGTCCTCTAGATCGCAGTCGTTAGTTTGGATTCGCCTCCCATCCTGATTAGGTGGCTCGATGTAAAGTACCTGGATATTGATTGAGACCTCGTTTTCATCATCTGAACACAATTCTTCTAAGAAATCCAGTGCTTCTTGCAACGTTAATGGTCTTAAAAACATTAAAATTGAAAAAAAAAGTATTAGGAAAATAATAAAACAAAACAAACAAATTCTACTTATACCAGTGGCCTAGCCTGCCTAGCATTGCCATATGGCAACAGGCACAGAAACATGCAAAAAAAAAACACATTCAAATATAATTTTTTTAGAAAAAAATCATAATGAGTTTTTTTAGCATTCAAACACTACACAAAAACACAGCTATCATAGCCCGACCGCGCAAATCTTAGATATCTCAGATATACTTACTTTTTCATATCACGTTTTTTCCCACTCATAATTTTATGTCCACTTTGCACTGCACTCACGACCACGAACTAAATATAACTGACGAGCAAATGATTGCCGACGAAAGCGCGATCAATTACGCAGCAGCACGTGCTATTAGGTAACGGTATCTGCATTCTTTGGAATTTTGTGAGCATGTCAATGCAAGACTGTCTAGCGTTGCCATATGGCAACGATAGGGTGATTTGAGTTAGAATACAGACTGTAATCATGCATTTACTTACATTAGAGTGGTGCTAAAAAGTTAAGGTAAGTAAATTGGTAAGTAATTGAAATCATTAAAAGGGAAAATAAGGTAAGTGTCTTTTAATTATAAGGCAAGTAATGGAAAAATATAAGGTAAGTATAAGTATTTAGGTAAGTATAATTATTTTTCAATTTAAATTCATTTTAATTACATTTCATTTACAATTAATTTTTAGGTATTTTCTTAAGTACTAATCACCTGCTTTTACATCCAGCTTGCTAAGTGGTTCTCTAACCACCCGAGTTTTTCCGACAGTCAGAGTCTGGAAACATCGTTTAGTTTCAACGATTCAGACTCCACTAAAATGCTGGGAATCCACTGGTCGCCAAAAGGCGACTTATTTCGGTTTAAACTGGATGATACATTTGATGAGTTACGAGCTACAAAACGAAATATTTTATCGGTATCTGCCCGACTCTTTGCTCCTCTTGGTTTGCTGGCCCCACTAGTAAAATCTTATTGCAAGAGCTGTGGATTAAGAAAAAAAATTAGGATGAGTCGATTCCGTTGTATCTCAACAGCAGTTGGCAGAATTTAAAAGCGAATTTATTACAATTGCCTTCAATCAGTATTCCTCGGTTTTTTATGCTGAGTCGAGTGCCAATTGTCAAACACATGGCTTCGCCGACGCCTCGATAAGGGCGTATGAATTCAATATGGTTTTCTGACCCACAGTTCCTCTTAGAAGACCCTGCAAGTTGGCCAATAAATACTCATTTTGAATTAACGCCTGAAAAACAAGCACTGGAAAAGAAGAAAACGCCAGCGCCTTAGTAGCAGTGAGTGACGAACGTAATCCCCTCGTAACTGTGATTGAAAAATATTCCTCACACAAAAAATTATTACGAGTTTTTGCCTATATTCTGCGATGGGTTTTAAAGGTGAGAAATCGATCCACCAAATATGATCCAACACGATCGGCACAAGAGTTGCAATTAAGCTTTGTTCAAATAGTCCAATTTGATGAATATAGCCAAGAAATAACCAAATTGTCAAAAAACCTTCCACTACCGTCGAGATGCAAAAAATTGAATCCAATTTTGCATGAGTATTGAGAAAAGTCCTTGTCGTTGAAATTGTTACGAGTAGGCGGTCGTTTATTAAATGCGCCTATCCCGTACGATGCCAAATTTCCTCTATTATTGAGTAAAAATTCGCAGTTCGTAAATTCGCATATGCGGTTCCTACATTTGCGCAACCATCATGCAGGTTCGAAAGCATTGGTTGCAATTTTACGTGAACAAATTTGGCTAGTTAATGCTCGAGGAGCATGTAGTCTAACCGTGAGAAAATGAATGCATTTCTTTCACTATAAGCCAAAATTAAAAAGCCAAATCATGGGCAATTTACCAGCCGACAGGCTGCGTGCTCTACGACCATTTATGGTTTGTGGGGTAGATTTTTGCGGTCCAACTTCAGTCGGGGGTCGCCTCCGATAAAAATTATATTGCGGTTTTGTGTGTTTTACCTCGAAAGCTGTTCATTTAGAACTTGTATCTGATTTGAGTTCTGATAAATTTATTCTTGCCATTAAAAGGTTCGTTGGACGCCGGGGAATACCAGCGACGATTCACTGCGACAACGCGACGAATTTCGTGGGAGCCGATCGCAAGCTGAAGGAACTCGGGGAATCGTTGCTGAGTCAGAAAGTAGAGATATCAAAGTACGCCGCAGACGAAGGGTTCAAGTTCGTATTTATACCTCCCAGGGCGCCCCACTTCGTCGGGTTATAGGAGGCGGCAATGAAGTCGGCGAAGCACCTGCTCGTATGAGCCGTAGGCAATGCGAGTCTCACCGCCGAAGAAATCGGAACGCCGCTCGTCGAGGTAGAGGCCGTGCTCAACTCGCGCCCAATCGCTCCACTCAGCCAGGATCCGAACGACGGCGAGGCTCTAACTCCGGCGCACCTGTTAATCGGTTGCCGGCTGAGGGAAATGCCATAGGAAGCGCAACTCCCGGAACCCAGCACGCGCTACTCCGACAGAGGGCAGCATGTCTGCTCAATCAAGCGTCGGTTTTGGCAAATGTGGTCCAAGAGCAGTAGCGCGCCTTTCATATAAGCCGAAAAGCCCGGCTTGCCTAGCTAATCCCCTATGAGCTGCAATATGTTCATTTGGCTTCTTAAAAGAATATCCGGTTTTTATTTCCCTGCCTGCCACCTACTACCTAATAGCTGTTAATACCATAGAAATATACCTACAGCTTTTCCTGCCACCTGCCGGCTGATAGCTCATTTACATAAAATTATTTCAGCATATTTTAAAGTCGAAAAAAAGAATTCAATAGTGGTAGGTGCTGTAATTTTTTTATTTGCTAAGCACTATACAATTTAAAAATATATTTAAGGTTTCTTAGCTTCTGCAATGTACCTAAATGGGAAATAGTGCGAATAAAACGTTTCCCTTGGATTGGAAAAGCTTAAAAAATCTGCAAACAATAACGTGCCTATTAGCGGAACCTAAAAGTTTAAGTTTTTCCCCGTCTGCAAAAGTCGATAAATATCCTGAACTCTTCTTTGTCTGAAATGTTCTCTGGGAGCAGTATGTGCTTTCGTTGAGGTTATAAAGACTGGGGCTTGCCTCGATTGAAATACGTAGGCACGCCACTGTCCAAGAGTTACCTCCTGAGTTGGCAGGAGCGCAACAAGTGGCAGCACCCTCAACCCAACGTAGAGGTAGGAGAGCTCGTCGTCGTTGACGAGGACAACGCTCCGCCCCAGCAATGGACTAACACAATTCAGTTTTCTGCGCCGAAGACTAACACTCTTCGTTCTCTGCGTGGAAGACTAACACACTTCAGTTTTCTGCGTGGAAGACTAACACACTTCAGTTTTCTGCGTCGAAGACTAACACACTTCGTTCTCTGCGTCGAAGACTAACACACTTAAGTTTTCTGCGTCGAAGACTAACACACTTCGTTCTCTGATTCGAAAACTAACACAGTTCAGTTCTATGCGTCTTCGACGCAGAAAACTCAAGTGTGTTAGTCTTCGACGCAGAAAACTGAACCGTGTTAGTCTTCGACGCAGAAAACTCAACCGTCTTAGTCTTCGTTGGGAGCGACGATATATCGAAATATTATAAGCCCATACCGGGTTTTTGTGCATATAAATCTGTAGATATATCCTAATGTATTGTCGTCAGCTATTCTGTCGTACTACTTTCATTCATAATCTTTTTTTTTTAATTTTGAAAATTTTAGGCAAACTGAATATTCAAAATATAAAATATCAAATTCTGGGTTTTTTCGTTCTTCAAATGGAAAATTCAATTGTACTCTATTGTACTTAAAGTTTCAATCCATTCATGCAGGGTCTAGTATATATGTATCTATATTTCTACATATTAATTTTTCTGTATGTATACATAAGTTCGTATATATATAATTGTATATGCTAAAACCCGGACACACATATTCGCTTAGTGATTAATGATGGTGTGGTTAATGCAATACACTGCATCCTACCAGTACGGGCGAAGATTCAGCACCGACTGCTGGAGCTCCATCCCAACGTGAAGTTCCGCCACACTGAAAAGAAGGTTGCTGATGTTTTTAGTGAAGGTGGCCAACATGAGATTGTTGTTGCTGAACACAACCGAGCACATAGAGCGCTTCAAGAAAACGTGAAACACATCCTAGGCCTCAACTCGCACACTTTAAAATCAATACTTTTGGTTTATAATAATGTAACAATCACAAATGCATCCCCGCTTCATAGTACCTCAAATGGGCATGTGGAACGTTTCCACAGTACTTTGACTGAGATAGCTAGGTGCTAGGGCTCTTGATAATCGACAAATCGATTAGTCGAATAATCGATTTCGACTAGTCGTTTCCAAAAATATTCGATTATCACTAATCGACTAGTCGAATAGTTGCTTTTGACTAGTCGATTACTGGTCTGAAGACCCGGGTAATAAGGCGGGAAATTTTTACTGTAATTCGCATGCATGTCTAAGTGGTATCTGCCATTTTCGCCAATTTATTTGCTTCATTTCTATGAAATTAAAAAAAAAATGTAACAGGAGCACAGAATATTTGTGTAGGTAGATATACAAAAATGAAATTTTGAAAAATGTATGTATGTTTGTAGCAATATTTGTATGTATGTAGATAAAAAAAGTTTGAAAATTTATTTACGTTGCTTATTTTACGTTGCCGTTTGAAATAAGTTAGTTGAAAGATTGATTTGTGGGGCAAAAGATATGTAAAAGTACATTAAATCACACCTAATTTTCCAAAGAACTCAAAAATTACAAACCTTACATAGAGAGTTTTGATGTATTACCAAAAATATACGGGAACATTAGAGTGCCAAAAAAAGTTCCACACTTTCTATCGGAATGATTAAGCTTGAGAATTTATTTTTTTTTGTAGCAAAATTGCTTCTGCACGCCAATGAAAGATTTCCTATGAAAATAAAAAACAAATTTGACATGTGAGAAATTATAAGCACCTGCAACTCTGGTGTCTTAGTTTCTGTTTGAAAACTTTAGATTTGTAACAAACTTTTCAAAATGTTATTTGTTTCATGCGCTGCTAAGCGCTCTCCAATGATGCTGTTATGTCAGGCCGAGTTAAAATACAGGAGATGATTGAAACACGAGATTTTAATCCAATTTAGGATTGTATAATTTTCCCTTTAAAAGCTGATGTAGTTTTTTAATATAAAAGTCACTGGAAATTATTTGGAACGCATAATAATAAAAAACATGCTCGAAAAATTTCTGGAAATAGCGCTTTTCGAAATTGGTGATTCAATAAATATTTTATAAATTTTAAGGAAACATTTAAGCACACGCTAATAAGTTGTTTTTAATATTTGACAAGTATCAGGAGCACAGAATTTCAGTAAGCAATTATACAAAAAAAAATTCAATAAACTGGTATGTATAGAAGGGGGTTGGTGGGGCAACTGCTCCCACTGTTAAATTGCATTTTGTAAATATCTTTGTGTATAAGAAAAGAACTGAAAGCTAGTAGATGCGTGTTTTTGAAGTTATTAACGTTAATATTATTATCAATATTACTGCAGTATTGCAGTCAAGTTACTTTATGGATGCTCTGATGCTGATACTTAAGTGATAATATCAGCTACTCCGGCGGAGCTCCCGGCAGGAATGAAGGTAGTAGAGTCGATAAAGATAACATCGAATTTATCGAAACATACCGTCAAATTCCCTTAAAATCGTTGGAATTCCCTCAAGATCTGTTCAATTTTCTCCCGCCGGGAGCTCCGTCGGAATAACTGATAGACCCCAATATGCAACAATAATTGCATACTTCCTTTTCATGTAGCGAATGATGAGCTTGTGATGAGCAACAGATTGTCAACATTTTATTCAACACACCCCATATTTTTTTATACGGGACGCTACTGAAATAATTTTTGACAAGCGGCCATGTTTTTTTCAATCGTACAATATTTGTGCCAGAATTACATACTTACATAAAGAAGTTCTGTCTCCAAACCCTGTAGGAAATTCATATAACTCCAAGTCAACTATTATTATTTATTTTCATCCTAGCTGTTCATTGTACCATTGGTATAAATTAATAAAAAAGATCAATTGCTTTTTCGAAACCTTTTCTCAAATACCAAATATCTTCAGATTTCTATACATATAAGTACTTGTTTTAGTTAACTAATCAAATTTAGTTATGAGATATTAATAATAATTTATTTACGTTTTTGGTTTGGTTTTATCATGCATTCCTACGTAGCTGTCCAGGCCTCAGTTAAGGTCGAAACCGGTGTTCTAAGCCAGATCAATGCTGACATCATACAAATTTTCAATGAAATCAAAAGCTGACTTAAAAAAGATACTTTTTTATACCCAGCTGTACTTGTACACAGGGTATTATAACTTTGTTAGGATAACGGTTGGTTGTACAGGTATAAAGGAATCGAGATAGATATAGACTTCCATATATCAATATGATCAGGATCGAGAAAAAATTTGATTGAGCCATGTCCGTCCGTCTGTCCGTCCGTCTGTCCGTCCGTCCGTCCGTCCGTCCGTACGTCCGTCCGTCCGTCTGTCCGTTAACACGATAACTTGAGCAAATAATGAGATATCTTCACCAAATTTGGCATGCGTACTTATTTGGGTTCAGAATAGATTGCTATTGAAAATGGGTAAAATCGGACCATAACCACGCCCCTTTTTCGATATCGAAAATTTCGAAAAACGTATAAAATGGGTTAATTCAATATTAGAAGCAGCTACAATGATAAAATTTGCAATATGTATTGATTTAGATGTTCTAAGGCCGATTTTATAAAAATTTTTGAAAAGGGGGCGTGGTACCGCCCACATATATTTGAAGAAATTTTAAAATTTTGACTCTTAATAACTTCAGAACAGTTTATGCTAGTATAACGAAATTTCGTAGAGGACATACTATTGTTGTGGTAAATTCAGCTATAGAAAATAAACGAAATCGCTTCGCGACCACGCCTACTTTTTCATAAAAGTTATATTGAAAGGAGGTGGAAATATTGAAAAGTCCATATCTAATTAACTGATTTCGCTATAATAATATAATTTGGTACATGCACCGCCCACTCATGAGTCAAGCAATTTTTAATTTCGACTGCTAACAACTTCAGAACGGTGTGAGATAGATTTACGAAACTAGGTACCAGGCATGTTATGTTTATGTAGAGTACTACCACAGAAAATAAGAAAAATCGGTGAACGATCACGCCCACTTTATGTGCACAGTTGGGTATGTAATGTTCGGTTTCACCCGAACTTAGACTTCCTTACTTGTTTTATCTGAAATTCTAATCTTGGCTTTGATCATAATGACGACAACCCGCCTAAGCGGTTTTTTGCCGTTTCGTATCAGAGCACGCCAATCATTCCTTTTTAGCGATAACTGACGCCAATTGGAAACCCCAAGGGAGTTTAAGTCATCCTTCACCTTTTGTTTCCATCTCAGTCGAGTGTGGTACCACAACGAAACGCTTGAGCTCAATGAACTTTCTTGAGAAAAAACCTCCTCTTTGAGGCGAAAAAATTTATGTGTCAAACATTAAAATCCGACAACAAATGCCAAAGATTTGAAGAAAAATGTAATTAGGCGACATCTAGGCTTGCCACAAAAAAATTTTTTATTTTAATGTTTTTCAAAAACACTTTGTATGAGGGGAGGTACGGCCGTCTTTTTTTTTGCCTGTAAACTCGAGACGCTCTAATAAAAGTGATATGAACACTGAAAAATAAAGAACTAGTAGTTGACTTGGAGTTGACTACAGGGTTTGGTGTGACAATTTTTTTATGTGAGTAAGTCTGTATTGTACGTTTGAAGAAAAACATGGCCGCTTGTCAAAAATTTTTAAAAAATATTCCAGTAGCGTCCCGCAAAAAAAAATATGGGGTGTGTTCGAGCCGCGTTGGATGTAGCAGTGCTACTTTTTATGACAGAGCATCATGTTCTTCGGCAAAATTTCTCGCTTTCGTTTAACCCTACTTTCATAACGTTATTTTTTACCCCTTAATTCATAACGATAAGTCTCTCAGGCGTATGTTATAACCATATATCATGAAATACGAAACCTACTCTGCAAAATCAACTATCACTTCCAGGCTGTGAGTAACGACGGAGATAAATGCCAGTATGAGTTAGCTTAGAGAGTAATTGCGAGAGGGAGATCAACAAGAAAAAAGTCGATATGCCTCGAAGACGTACGTTATGGCAGCAGGGTTAATAAAATGTTGACAATATGTTACTCATCACAAGCTCATCATTCGCAACATTAAAATAAAATATGCAATCATTGCAGCATATTATCACCTAAGTATCAGCTTCAGGGCATCAATAAAGTAACATGGCTGCAATACTGCAGTAATATTGAGCTGCTCGAACACACCCATAGTTAATGTTATAGAAAGATTTCAAGACAACCGTACATCTAAGCCCCATCCAAAAGCTGTTCCAATTTGAGTTTTTGAAGTGTGTATTTTGATCTTTTCTAAGTCGAGACTTGAGACATGTTAAATAAATCTAGGTAGACCAATGGCGGAGAATATTAGTTCATCTCTCGAAGTAGTTCTTGCTGACTGGGGTATAATGGAGAAAACGCGAGCTATGACACATGACAGCGCAAACGTGATGAACGCAGCAGCAGCGCAACTAATCGTTGTTCCTAGTAGCATAAAATGTAGCGCACATCTTCTTCAGCTTGTGATTAAAGATGCATTGTCGTCAGTTCCACAGTTCCACCGATCAACAATAGCTAAATCCGCATTATCAAATCGTCAGACGCAATTGGGTGTGAAGGAGAACCGACTAGTTCAATGTATCGAAACGCGGTGGAACTCGAAGTATAAGATGTGTGAAAGTTTAATTCGCAACAAAAATGCTATCACTTTAGTCCTCCAAGACCGAAGTGTAACAAAACTTTCCTATGCAATAAAACTAGACATGGCGGAAACCGAATGGACAACCATGGAAAAAATGGTTGAGATGCTGAAACCTTTCGATGTAGCAACGAATGTGTTATTGAGAAAGACATCTCTATATCTATGATTCGTCCTCTGGTTCATGCTTTGATAAATAACCATATGGCGTAGTCGTATTTTGAGCAAAGCAATGAGGAAGTTTTTAAAAACACAGCAAGATTATCATTAAAAGAATTCGAAATTGATATTACTGACATTTCAGCACCGGTAGTTGCATCGTTCCTGGATCCCAGACACAAAAATTTAGCTTACGAAGTAGAGGGAACAAAGGCTAAGGTGATTTTATTTATAGCATCTTTGCTTGAGAATAATAACATTTTAAATGTTTGTGAACCGAGGCCTTCTAAAAACACGCAATTGGACTTTTTATTTCAATGTGAAAGCAGCCAAAGTGATTCCCGAACGCAGCTGGACTTTTATGCAGCAGAACCTCAGATAGGCCATAATATACATCCCCTTGTATGGTGGACAAATCATTCTGGGATTTACCCTAAGCTTTTTGAGATTGCCAAACAATATTTGTGTATTCCTGCTACTTCAGCAGAATCTGAACGAACATTTTCTAGTGCGGGAAATATCGTTACTGCATTGAGAAACTGCTTGCTTTCTCAGAATGTGCATATGTTGACATTCTTATATCAAAATAAACGTTTTATGAATAATAATTAGAATACATAGTTACATTACTTTCCCTTCATTGATTGTGGCTGGAATACATAAATATTGTTTCAAAAATAACTTACAAAATAAATAAAGATTCTACGTGATAATTTATTATCGTGTGCTAATATTGATGTTAATAACTTCAAAAACACGCAATCTACTAGCTTTCAGTTCTTTTCTTATACACAAAGATATTTTCGAAATGCAATTTAAAAGTGGGAGCAGTTGCCCCACCAACCCCCATCTGTACATACCAGTTTATTGAATTTTTTTTTTTGTATAATTGCTTACTGAAATTCTGTGCTCCTGATACTTGTCAAATATTAAAAACAACTTATTAGCGTGTGCTTAAATGTTTCCTTAAAATTTATAAAATATTTATTGAATCACCAATTTCGAAAAGCGCTATTTCCAGAAATTTTTCGAGCATGTTTTTTATTATTATGCGTTCCAAATAATTTCCAGTGATTTTTATATTAAAAAACCACATCAGCTTTTAAAGGGGAAATTATACAATCCTAAATTGGATTAAAAGCTCGTGTTTCAATCATCTCCTGTATTTTAACTCGGCCTGACATAACAGCAGCATTGAAGAGCACTTAGCAGCGCATGAAACAAATAACAATTTGAAAAGTTTGTTACAAATCTAAAGTTTTCAAACAGAAACTAAGACACTAGAGTTACAGGTGCTTATAATTTCTCACATGTCAAATTTGTTTTTTATTTTCATAGGAAATCTTTCATTGGCGTGCAGAAGCAATTTTGCTACAAAAAAAAAAATAAATTCTCAAGCTTAATCATTCCGATAGAAAGTGTGAAACTTTTTTGGCACTCTAATGTTCCCGTATATTTTTGGTAATACATCAAAACGCTCTATGTAATGTTTGTAATTTTTGAGTTCTTTCGAAAATTAGGTGTATTTGAATATACTTTTACTTTTTTTTGCCCAACGAATCAATCTTTCAACTATCTTTTTGCAAACGGCGACGTAGAATAAGAGAAAGATGCGTACATTGCGCATTTAAACCTGAAAGAATAATATTGACATAGAACGTTTTGCAGTATGAAAAAAATTTTTCAAACTTTTTTATCTACATTCATACAAACATACATACATTTTTCAAAATTTCATTTTTGTATATCTACCTACACAAATATTCTGTGCTCCTGTTACATTTTTTTTTAAATTTCAAAGAAATGAAGCAAATAAATTGGCGAAAATGGCAGATACCACTTAGACATGCATGCGAATTACAGTAGAAATTTCCCGCCTTATTACCCGGGTAAAACCCGGGTAAAAACTGGGAACCGGATTTAATCGTTAGTATTCGATTAGTGACAGCTAGTCGATTAGCTGAAATCGAATATCAGGCCGTTGACCGCGATTATCATAATAAGAACGTCAGGATATCGTCGCCTCAGAAAACGAACGTCGTATGTTACAAAACACAGTTTCGAGAAAATCGACATTAAACTTTAGAACGGAGCTATACAAAAACTGTGCGGTAGATTTTTCTGAAATTTTAACGAGTTGTAGAGAGTGGTATTTATTATTATTTCCTATTTTCAAAAGTTTAATATCTTCAAAGTTTTAGAAGATATACGACTTTTCATTCAGAATGCAATTGTCGTATGTGACGTCTGCTCACAAATATATTTTTGACTCATAGCACATACGACAAATGTATTGGGCTTTGCCAACATAATAATAAACTTTGAAAATATGGGTTTTTTTTTTTAAAATTACTTACCATTTTTTATAAAAAAGTTCTAATTTGACGTCCGTATTTTATGTCAGACATATTTTAGTTAGAAAATATGAGCACGATGAATGTATCTATCTATCTATATATCGCTCATTTCCTGCAACGTCGTCATAACTGAAAAAACCCAATTTTTGAGATAACATCACTAATATATCGGAAATAATATGTTTGATCAACTGACAAAGTGTTATATCCGAGGTTTTAATATTTTACGCAGCATCGCGATAAAAGCCTTTTGCCTTAATTACATATCCCATATTAATATACATAAATTCAAAACTAAAAATGCGTTTTCTGTAATATCACATTTTTTGAGTTATGACGACATATAAAATTCAAATTATGTACCTATAGACGAACTTGGCTTCTAAACGAATGAGCCGATCGTTACCAAATTTTACACACACACTGGATATCTTCCAGGGATGGTCACAGGCTAAAAAATATTTTGATATATATAGGGGGCGAGACACCTCCCATATAAATGTAATTTTTAATTGTCCGTATCTCTGGAAGTATTCGGGTTAGACCACTGAAATTTGGTGAGAGGTTGTACGAGATCGGTCCCTAGCACCTCAAAAAAAATTGGGGATAACGAAAAAGGGGGCGTGGCACCTCCCATACAAATGGAATTTTCATTTTCCGTATCTCTGGAAGTATTCGGGTTAGACCACTGAAATTTGGTGAGGAGTAATATAAGATCAATCCCTACCACCACCTACGACGGCGTGGTTCCTCCTATACGAAGGAGATAGCGATAGGGATTAAAATAGATATAGGGATCGGGTTAGAGAAACATGCAGGGAAATAAATTTGTGGCAGGGCAATGTCTGTCGGGTCAGCTAGTTTTAAATAAAAGGCATACTTTTTGTCCACAGTCTTTCAATTTAAATTCAAAACTTCACATACTTAAAAAAAACTTATATGGTAGTATGTATATATCTATAAAAATCATAATTATTTAGTTTTGCCGGCTTAAGGTCATAAAAATAAGTGAAAACACCACTTTTAGTTTTTTTCCTCCGATATACATCGATTACTCTACGGTAACCGTCTTCAAGGAACTACAAACAAAAACAAATTTTTAATTATTTTTAGCATATTTACATTATCCCTAAATATAAACATTTCATTATTTAATCACGATTTACATACATTTAATTCACGTCCGTTTTTTGTGACGAGGAGTTTAAAACTGTCTTTTTGTTCGCTAGTAAATTTCGGTAGATATGCGCGCATTGGTCGGTATCTGTTTTGTAGTTCAGTCTAATGTCACCAGGAATGGAAATAATGTGGAGCATTTCCAGTGTTAGTCGTTTGTTATAGTGTTGCTCCTGTTGAATAATTGTCGCTTCTTCCAAATTAGCTGTGTGTGCACAGTGTGCCATAAGTGCAGTTTTTTGCAACGTAGAACTTTTACAATATTTGGCATCCGATTTATGTTGTGCCAATCTAGTTTTTAGCTTCGATTTCGTTGTTCCTACGTAAATTTTATTACAAGGCTGGTCTGCTTTACCCTGACACGGTATTTTGTAAACAACATTACTTTTTTCCAATGTAGATACTTTTGATTTAGTTTGGTTAAATAAGGATTTCAATGTATTAGTAGGCTTATGAGCTATTTTTTTTTTTTCCGCGTTGTAGCAATCCGATTTTGCTAGGCGCTCTGATAGATTTGGTACATAAGTCACCGACTTAAATACTGTGGGGTTTTTTGGAATTTCTTGATTCTCTTGACTTTTCGATTTCTTAATTAAATTTTTTATGATCTTCTCTGGAAAATCATTATTTTTCAATAAGCACGATGCTTCTTTTATTATTTCCTTGTGGAACACTTTGTCGGATACCTGTAACATACGTCTAATACAGCCCGTTGCTGTATTCAATATCATCGATTTCGGATGTTTTGAAAAGAAATTGATGAGTCGTCCAGACGCAGTTGGTTTTTGGTACCACTTTAACTTTAATTTGTTACCTCGTTTGATTATTACAGAATCTAGGTATGGTAACTGACCTTCCTCTTCTAATTCCATTGTAAATTTTATGTTCTTGTCATATGAATTGAGCGCATTAAGTGTGTTTGGTATTTCGTCTTCGGGTATAATCGCGAATAGTTCATCGACATACTTAGAGACCATCCTCGGTGGGTGTTTTAATTTTCCTAAAGAACTATCCAACAACTCTTCCATTATAATATCTGCGATTACTGGAGACAACGGGGACCCCATCGGCATTCCTTTTAATTGCATGTAAACCGTGTCGTTGAACTTGAAATACCGGTTCTCCTCAATACAGAACTTTAGTATATCCATGAACGTTTGTTTTGGGATATTTGTATGGTTTTTTATCATCGTCCATTTTTTTTGTATAATTTCTAGTGCCAGCTGTGTTGGTATACTAGGAAATAGGGAAATCACATCGAATGAGATAAGTTTTTCATCGTCGCATATGATCGTATTATTAACTCTGGCTTTGAATTCTATTGCATTTTTTATATTGTATGTGGAGTTAGCTGTTACATTTTTTAAAATTTTAACCATGAATTTACAGAGACCGTGGGATGGTGATCCTATAGCTGAGCAAATTGATCTAAGTGGAACTCCCTCTTTGTGTGTTTTTGGAAGTCCATAGATTCTTGGCGCTAGTGCGGTGGTTGTCGTCAGATTTATTCTCTCTCTTTTCGAGATAAATCCCATTTTAAAAAGTTTATCCACCAAAATATTGTTTTTGTTCTGCAATCGTGACGTAGGATCCTGTTTTTGTATTCTGTAGGTCGTCAAGTCATTTATGATATCACACATTTTGTTGTTGTAGTCATTAATTTCTAATGCAACGGTTTTGTTGCCTTTGTCGGATGTTAATATTTTAATGTTATTATTTTCTCTCAGAAATTTCTGTGTTCGTCCCACTGTATCTATTATAGCACGGTCGAATGTGCTCAGCGTATTTGTTTTCTTATATTCTTTTATTAGCAACGAGAATTTGGTTCGCGCCTCTTCTTGATCTTCTTTTTCGCTTAACGTTTGTATTAACTCTTCACCATCCGCTATATAATTGTAGAGAGGAAATCTCTTACTTTCCATTGGTATGGCAAACTTGGGGCCTTTCGCTAGCAGAGCTTTAATATCTTGCGGGAACTCAACTTGTGTGTTGTTCACAAACCAGTCGTCATGGTTGTGCATGCCGAGTATGTTGTGCTCACTGCTTCGTAGCTGCTCATGTTTCATTTGTTGCTTCTTCTTCAATGCTGTTGTTAGTTTGTTGGCTACATTTTCTTCACTTTTCATAAACTTTTCAAAGTCGTCTGAGCTCAGCTTTTTTTGTTTTGTTGTTTTTATTTTTTCGATCTGTTGCGTTTTTATCTTAAGCATGTTGTGTTTGTGTTTTATTAGTGCATTTAATATTTTTGTATGGTAGCAATAAGTGTATTTGTCTATTATTCTGTAAATGTCTGGTAGTGTGTTACGGTCAAATACAAATATTTTATCACATTTGGTCGTGTTTTTAATAAAGTTAGGTATTATTTTAGATTTCCTACATTTTAATAAAAATTTTATGCTAGACTTAAGTTTTATACATTTTTTGGATTCCGATTGAAATTTGTTTATTACCGCTTTGCTGTTGTTGTAGTTGAGTTTGATTGTTGCATAACCCATTTTTGTTGTTTATGCTTGCGGCGTGCCTTCCGTTTTTGTGACAATGTTGTTTTTGGCGACCTGTTGTATTTGAACAATTATTTAGTTTTGCTTAAGGTCATAAAAATAAGTGAAAACACCACTTTTAGTTTTTTCCTCCGATATATTTCGATTACTCTACGGTAACCGTTTTCAAGGAACTACAAACAAAAACAAATTTTTAATTATTAGCATATTTACATTATCCCTAAATTTCGGTAGATATGCGCGCATTGGTCGGTATCTGTTTTGTAGTTCAGTCTAATGTCACCAGGAATGGAAATAATGTGGAGCATTTCCAGTGTTAGTCGTTTGTTATAGTGTTGCTCCTGTTGAATAATTGTCGCTTCTTCCAAATTAGCTGTGTGTGCACAGTGTGCCATAAGTGCAGTTTTTTGAAACGTAGAACTTTTACAATATTTGGCATCCGATTTAT
This sequence comes from Campiglossa producta, assembly GCA_964058755.1. Taxonomy (NCBI): domain Eukaryota; kingdom Metazoa; phylum Arthropoda; class Insecta; order Diptera; family Tephritidae; genus Campiglossa; species Campiglossa producta. The sequence goes on along the minus strand of CAXKVI010000006.1, from coordinate 33,952,638 downwards.
GTTGTGCCAATCTAGTTTTTAGCTTCGATTTCGTTGTTCCTACGTAAATTTTATTACAAAGCTGGTCTGCTTTACCCTGACACGGTATTTTGTAAACAACATTACTTTTTTCCAATGTAGATACTTTTGATTTAGTTTGGTTAAATAAGGATTTCAATGTATTAGTAGGCTTATGAGCTATTTTTATTTTTTCCGCGTTGTAGCAATCCGATTTTGCTAGGCGCTCTGATAGATTTGGTACATAAGTCACCGACTTAAATACTGTGGGGTTTTTTGGAATTTCTTGATTCTCTTGACTTTTCGATTTCTTAATTAAATTTTTTATGATCTTCTCTGGAAAATCATTATTTTTCAATAAGCACGATGCTTCTTTTATTATTTCCTTGTGGAACACTTTGTCGGATACCTGTAACATACGTCTAATACAGCCCGTTGCTGTATTCAATATCATCGATTTCGGATGTTTTGAAAAGAAATTGATGAGTCGTCCAGACGCAGTTGGTTTTTGGTACCACTTTAACTTTAATTTGTTACCTCGTTTGATTATTACAGAATCTAGGTATGGTAACTGACCTTCCTCTTCTAATTCCATTGTAAATTTTATGTTCTTGTCATATGAATTGAGCGCATTAAGTGTGTTTGGTATTTCGTCTTCGGGTATAATCGCGAATAGTTCATCGACATACTTAGAGACCATCCTAGGTGGGTGTTTTAATTTTCCTAAAGAACTATCCAACAACTCTTCCATTATAATATCTGCGATTACTGGAGACAACGGGGACCCCATCGGCATTCCTTTTAATTGCATGTAAACCGTGTCGTTGAACTTGAAATACCGGTTCTCCTCAATACAGAACTTTAGTATATCCATGAACGTTTGTTTTGGGATATTTGTATGGTTTTTTATCATCGTCCATTTTTTTTGTATAATTTCTAGTGCCAGCTGTGTTGGTATACTAGGAAATAGGGAAATCACATCGAATGAGATAAGTTTTTCATCGTCGCATATGATCGTATTATTAACTCTGGCTTTGAATTCTATTGCATTTTTTATATTGTATGTGGAGTTAGCTGTCACATTTTTAAAAATTTTAACCATGAATTTACAGAGACCGAGGGATGGTGATCCTATAGCTGAGCAAATTGGTCTAAGTGGAACTCCCTCTTTGTGTGTTTTTGGAAGTCCATAGATTCTTGGCGCTAGTGCGGTGGTTGTCGTAAGATTTCTTCTCTCTCTTTTCGAGATAAATCCCATTTTAAAAAGTTTATCCACCAAAATATTGTTTTTGTTCTGCAATCGTGACGTAGGATCCTGTTTTTGTATTCTGTAGGTCGTCAAGTCATTTATGATATCACACGTTTTGTTGTTGTAGTCATTAATTTCTAATGCAACGGTTTTGTTGCCTTTGTCGGATGTTAATATTTTAATGTTATTATTTTCTCTCAGAAATTTCCGTGCTCATGTTTCATTTGTTGCTTCTTCTTCAATGCTGTTGTTAGTTTGTTGGCTACATTTTCTTCACTTTTCATAAACTTTTCAAAGTCGTCTGAGCTCAGCTTTTTTTGTATTGTTGTTTTTATTTTTTCGATCTGTTGCGTTTTTATCTTAAGCATGTTGTGTTTGTGTTTTATTAGTGCATTTAATATTTTTGTATGGTAGCAATAAGTGTATTTGTCTATTATTCTGTAAATGTCTGGTAGTGTGTTACGGTCAAATACAAATATTTTATCACATTTGGTCGTGTTTTTAATAAAGTTAGGTATTATTTTAGATTTCCTACATTTTAATAAAAATTTTATGCTAGACTTAAGTTTTATACATTTTTTGGATTCCGATTGAAATTTGTTTATTACCGCTTTGCTGTTGTTGTAGTTGAGTTTGATTGTTGCATAACCCATTTTTGTTGTTTATGCTTGCGGCGTGCCTTCCGTTTTTGTGACAATGTTGTTTTTGGCGACCTGTTGTATTTGAACAATTATTTAGTTTTGCCGGCTTAAGGTCATAAAAATAAGTGAAAACACCACTTTTAGTTTTTTTCCTCCGATATATTTCGATTACTCTACGGTAACCGTTTTCAAGGAACTACAAACAAAAACAAATTTTTAATTATTTTTAGCATATTTACATTATCCCTAAATATAAACATTTAATTATTTAATCACGATTTACATACATTTAATTCACGTCCGCTTTCTGTGACGAGGAGTTTAAAACTGTCTTTTTGTTCGCTAGTAAATTTCGGTAGATATGCGCGCATTGGTCGGTATCTGTTTTGTAGTTCAGTCTAATGTCACCAGGAATGGATATAATGTGGAGCATTTCCAGTGTTAGTCGTTTGTTATAGTGTTGCTCCTGTTGAATAATTGTCGCTTCTTCCAAATTAGCTGTGTGTCCGCTCTCTGCACAGTGTGCCATAAGTGCAGTTTTTTGAAACGTAGAACTTTTACAATATTTGGCATCCGATTTATGTTGTGCCAATCTAGTTTTTAGCTTCGATTTCGTTGTTCCTACGTAAATTTTATTACAAGGCTGGTCTGCTTTACCCTGACACGGTATTTTGTAGATACTTTTGATTTAGTTTGGTTAAATAAGGATTTCAATGTATTAGTAGGCTTATGAGCTATTTTTATTTTTTCCGCGTTGTAGCAATCCGATTTTGCTAGGCGCTCTGATAGATTTGGTACATAAGTCACCGACTTAAATACTGTGGGGTTTTTTGGCATTTCTTGATTCAATTCATATGACAAGAACATAAAATTTACAATGGAATTAGAAGAGGAAGGTCAGTTACCATACCTAGATTCTGTAATAATCAAACGAGGTAACAAATTAAAGTTAAAGTGGTACCAAAAACCAACTGCGTCTGGACGACTCATCAATTTCTTTTCAAAACATCCGAAATCGATGATATTGAATACAGCAACGGGCTGTATTAGACGTATGTTACAGGTATCCGACACAGTGTTCCACAAGGAAATAATAAAAGAAGCATCGTGCTTATTGAAAAATAATGATTTTCCAGAGAAGATCATAAAAAATTAAATTAAGAAATCGAAAAGTCAAGAGAATCAAGAAATGCCAAAAAACCCCACAGTATTTAAGTCGGTGACTTATGTACCAAATCTATCAGAGCGCCTAGCAAAATCGGATTGCTACAACGCGGAAAAAATAAAAATAGCTCATAAGCCTACTAATACATTGAAATCCTTATTTAACCAAACTAAATCAAAAGTATCTACATTGGAAAAAAAGTAATGTTGTTTACAAAATACCGTGTCAGGGTAAAGCAGACCAGCCTTGTAATAAAATTTACGTAGGAATGCCAAATATTGTAAAAGTTCTATGTTGATTAATAAGACTGTTTGTATGTTGTTTTTGCTGCTATCTTGAGCTGCTAACTAACTTTATTAAGCTATAACCGAACCTATATATTCGTCAAAATAGATGTTAACCATTACCGAAATCTAATACACTTAAAACATACATATATATTCTTGAGTCGCACCCTTTAAATGCAGACGTAAACAGATTACGTTCACACGGTTAATAACTGCAGACGCAAACACATTCCGTTCACACGGTTAGTATAGCGCAATTGGAATGCAGACGAAATCCAATGCGGATCATGTTCCGTGCACTGCATTTTTACAGGGTGGAACATTTTTAGACTTCGTTAATAGTTAACATCCTCCCCCCGATGAGCGCAGCTCGATTTCCTGCACTGGCCCGTGAGTTAAACGTTCACCGTTAAGTCCAAAATTTCATTAGAATGTCGGGGCGCTGGAGTAGGTCTTTTGGGTTGCTCGGATGGATTGGTATCCGCAGAGATAGGCAATGATTGATGTTTGCGTGTTTTGCACCTCCCTTTGATTATCGTAAAGACCAGTAGACATACAGCTATAAGCAACGCTGCATAACCCACTGTCATATGGTGTGTATTTTGTGTTTCAAGTTGATGTGGTAGTTCCAACAGATGATGGTTTGCCAATGTGGATTGCAGTAATGTCAAATTTTGGGTGTCAGCTATATATTTCACATCGGTCAACTTGTGAAGAAGAGGTTTTATTTGTTCTACCTTGGCTACCTTGGAGATTTCGCCAAGACTCGTGTAGGATGAACTCAGGCTGCTGGCTAATACCTGATGGGCATGAATGGATACAAAATGTTGTTTTAGTATACAGTTTGGTTGAAGTGACAGCAGTCCGGATCCCTTTAAAGTAATCTGTGTAATATCTGGGCCACATACTACTGTTGCACGAGATGAAACTGGTGTCGCATATATCCATTTGTTGTCATGATGTAGTGGTATCCACGCAAAACTATTGGCGTTTTTCGCAGTAGACAACTTGATTGCGTATGATTCGGGAAAAGGGCTTCTTCACATGCGCACATGGCCGATCCGTGGCTGTAATGAATCTGAATTTTGGGACAGATGTAGCTTCCCTGTGTAATGTCCATGCAATATTGAAATTCCAATTCACTCATTGGAAAGAATTGATCACGAGCCGTGTTTATAGCCAGTATCGGGGCACATGGATCTATTTCAACCATTGTCCCATTGGTCAAGTTGGGGATCGGTACGATATTGAACAGGTCGAATCTGTCATGTTCCACCAGGGGCAAAGTTATACTGAATATTACATGCTTTTGTGTTACTCCTCCTTTAACCTTCATGAGCTGGTACAACTTCAGTAAATCGTCTTGCTGCACCGGTAGTTCTAATGATGCTGTCAACTGAAGTTTTATCTTGTTTATTTCTTGTTGTAATTGGATTGGTGTTAGGAGCAGGGGACTTATTTTCCCGTGATGAGAATCGGTTAACACGTCCAATATGGATGACTGAATGCGTTGTAAGTTGGCTGAGATAAGTGTCAGTTGCGTGGAAAGCGATGAAAACGCTTGAAATATTCTATCTTGGTTTATCGCAGCGGCGTCGGCGCGTATTCCATTAATAATTTAGCTGAGTTGTTGGTCGATGAAATGGAAGAAGTAACAATGTGATCAGCAGCATTGCGAGTCCATTATGCAAGGCGCGGATGTTGTTCTTCGGTGGAGAATCCTTTTCGTCTGTTTCGGCTGCTTGTGGTTCTCTTTCGTTATTTTCTTCCATGGGTAATGGTGCCAACCGATGAATAAATCTCTTGCACGTACCAGTTGCGGTTTTTACTTCCGCCACCCGCACGATGTTATCTTGTCCCTTAAACACGTTGAGCACTCGTCCTAATGGCCATTGAAGTACTGGTGTGTTGTCTTCTTTAATGATAACCATGTCACCTATTTTTTCAACTGTAGCTCTGATAAGTATTCGGTAGACCATCGCTTCCAAAATTCCTGTTTGAGGTAGGAGACCAATTTCCATCTTGTGAGTAGGCTAATTTTTTGTGTTGTGCTGCTTGCATCTAAATGTGCGTTGATTGGTTCTCCAATGAGGAAGTGACCTGGAGTTAGAGCTGTTAGGTCATTAGGGTCGTCGGACATTGGGCTGGTCGGTCTAGAGTTGAGGATTCCCTCTACCTCGATGACTACAGTGTCCAATTCTTCGTAAGTCAGTGATAACGTAGAGGTGCTTCTGACCAGAAGATGCTTGGCTGATTTTACCGCTGCTTCCCATAATCCGCCGAAATGAGGGCTCCTCGGAGGCATAAAATGAAATGTTATTCCTTTTAAAGCGCATTGATTTATGATTGATTTTTGTGATGAATCAGCATAAACCGCTTGGGTCAATTCAGCTAGCTGATTTCTTGCCCCTACGAAGTTTGTAGCGTTATCACAATATAGATTCTGGCAATGGCCTCTTCGGCTTATGAATCGCTTTAGTGCTCCAATAAATGCCTGGGTCGTCAAATCGCTAACCAGTTCCAGATGCACAGCCTTCGTTGCAAAACAACAGAACACAGCTATATAAGCCTTATGTGGTTTCTTTCCTCTTATCTTGAAGTGCACTGCAAAAGGTCCACAGAAGTCAACTCCGGAATTGATAAATGGTCGTGCCGGCGTTACTCTTGTTGACGGAAGGTTTCCCATAACCTGGAACAGGAGCCTTGGTTTCGCCTTGTTGCATCTCATGCAATTGGCAACGATTGATCGAGCCATAATCCTTCCCTTCACTGGCCAGAATCTCTGCCTTGTAAATGATAAAAGAGCTTGAGGTCCACAATGCCGGTTTTCGTAATGGATTGTTTGCATCAATAACTTGGTTATGATGTCATTGTATGGGAGCAACATAGGATGTTTGGCCTCGTATGGAAGTTCTGATGCTTGTAGGCGGCCCCCCACTCGGATGATGCCTTCATTGTCCAAAAATGGTGACAGACTGCGATATGGACTGTTTTTCCCCAACCTCTTTGAATTTTTTCAATTTCTTTAGCTCGTCATCAAAGTCCAACTGTTGCATTATTTGGACGATTGCCATGAGAGACTTGTCCAATTCATGCACGGTCAATGGTATTGTGGAGTCTTCTGATTGTTTTCTCGCCCTGTTGATGAATCGCAACATGTAACCTATAACATTTTGTAGTGTTTTGAAGGAGCCGTTATGTCGAATATTATAAAGGACGTTTTCTTCAATTACGGGGATTGTAACCGGGATCGATGTCACTTTTCTTCGTTCCATGTTGAAGCCCTCGTCGATTGTTGTGTTCGCCTTTGAATATTTTGATGGCCACGTGTCTTCCTCGGTAAGCAATATTTTCGGCCCATTAAACCACAAGCTGCAGGCTTCAAGCTTTCCTGGCGGAAGTCCTCGTGATATAATATCTGCAGGATTGTCTTTCGAACCTATATGCCGCCATTGCTCAGGAATTGTGTGCTCATGAATTGCAGCTATCCGGTTTGCCACAAATGTTTGATATGATGCTGAGTGCGAATTGATCCATGCTAGTACTATCTGGGAATCAGTCCAATAGTATGTAGGAACATCCAGCTTAAGGTCTGCCCTGACTCTAGCGCTAAGTTGAGCTCCCAAAACTGATGCGCATAGCTCAAGCCGCGGAAGAGTTTGTCGCTTCAACGGCGCTACTCGTGATTTCGCACACAACAGCTTTACCATTACTTGTCCATCGTCTAGCTGTGATCTAATGTATATCACAGCTCCATATGCTTTTTCCGACGCATCTGAGAATACGTGAATTTGTACCTTTGCTGCGATGTGTCCTTCAAATACGTGTCGCGGGACCTGCATGTTATTTAGCTTTTTCAAATTGCTTCGGAATGTTGTCCATGTAGCATTCAATTCGGCCGCTAATGCTTCGTCCCACTCTAGCTTGAGTTGCCATAGATCCTGAATGAAAATTTTCGCCGTGACTACTATTGGTGCTAGTATGCCCAACGGCTCGAATAGCCTAGCTATGTCCGCACTAACTGATCGCTTCGTTATGATGTTGTTGCTTGCTAAGCACACCTTTAAGCAAAAATTGTCAACTTTAGGCATCCATGTCATACCCAACGTTTTGAAAGTTTGATTGATGTCATTATCAAAATCTATATCGACTTCTTGTTCTCCTAAGCCAACATTTTCGAGCAATTGTGGATGATTGGAACACCACTTTTGCAGGTTGAGACCGCGCTGCTTCAAGATATGTATTAGTTGCTGTTGAATTTCCATGGTTGTAGTTAAGCTATCTGATCCCCCAATTCCGTCATCTACATAAAAGTTTTCTTGTAGGAACTGCGAACCCAATGGATGTGATAGCATATTTTCCTTTGCAATTGTTTGCAAGCATTTCGTTGCCAAATACGGGGCAGATCTGGTCCCATAAGTGATTGTGTTCAATTGATAATGCCTTATTGGCATGCTTGGGTCTTTTCGCCATATGATGAGTTGGAATTTTCTGTCTTCCGGATGCATTAGGATCTGCCTATACATTTTTTCTACATCTGTTGTGAATACGAATTTAGGCATGCGAAAGCGAAGTAAAATGGTGAACAGCTCGCTCTGAACAATGGATCCAGTATACATGAGGTCGTTCAATGATATTCCAGAGGTTGACTTTGCCAATGCGTAAAATACCACACGCAGTTTTGTGGTACGGCTTTCTGGTCTGGAGATGTAGTGGTGAGGAATGAAATACCTCGGGTGATTTATGGAGTTAATATCCACTTGAGTCATGTGACCCAACCTTTCGTACTCTTCCATAAATTGTATGTATTTATCCCTTGTCTCCGGTGATTTTGCCAATCGGCGTTCCAAGGCCAAAAATCGATTGCTTGCAATCCCAAACGATTCCCCTAAAGCCTCCGGACCTTCATGAAAGGGTAGTTTTACCATGAATCTTTCATTTTGAATAACTGTATTTTGAGCAAAGTGAGTTTCACACTGTTTTTCAGCTGTTGATAGTTGTTTTCCCAAGGTTGCAACTTCATCAAGTTGCCATAACCTAGCCAATGCTGATTCTAGATTTATATCCTCTTGAATGCAGATTCCACAACTTGCATTTGCACTGTCATTGCCGCCAATTTTTCCGGAAACGATCCATCCTAGAAGCGTATTTTGCAGAATGGGTAGGTCTTCGGATAGTTTTATTTGTCCGGCTGTCATCAACTGATTGTAGAACTCCGCTCCTAACAATATGTCAATTTTGTTCGGATGATTGAATGATGGATCTGCTAGCGTTATATTGCTGGGAATTTTCCATTCGTCGATATTGATGTCTTGTGAGGGCTGTAGAGATATAATGTGCGGTAGTACTGCTGCTTCTGCACTGTCATTGCCGCCAATTTTTCCGGAAACGATCCATCCTAGAAGCGTATTTTGCAGAATGGGTAGGTCTTCGGATAGTTTTATTTGTCCGGCTGTCATCAACTGATTGTAGAACTCCGCTCCTAACAATATGTCAATTTTGTTCGGATGATTGAATGATGGATCTGCTAGCGTTATATTGCTGGGAATTTTCCATTCGTCGATATTGATGTCTTGTGAGGGCTGTAGAGATATAATGTGCGGTAGTACTGCTGCTTCTAGCCGTGTTGCGAAACTATTGATCCGTGAATGTAAACCAATATTGACTCGATGTCGTACCTTGGTGTTACTGGAGCCGATACCATTAATGGAAATTGATGATGATTTTGTTGAAATACCCAATCTTTTCACCAACCGCTCTGTAACAAAATTCACCTGTGAGCCCGAATCCAGGATTGCACGGCACTGCACTTCTGTTCCATTTCCCTTGACCTTTACATGGCAGTGCTAAGCAGGACATAAGTATTCGTTCGTGAGTGTTCGGCGGTTGCCAGTGAAGCTGCTTCCTGTTTGGAAGCTGTTGCTTTGGTCGTTGATGGTGTAGTATTTTTCAATGCATGCTTTTCAGTTGGAGTGGTTTCCAATGATGACCTTGCGTTTGCGTCTTCAAAATGTAACAATGTGTTATGCTTTTTGTTATGTAACGGTTTAAGACAGTTGTGGCAGTATCTATGCCTTTGTACAAACTGGAAACGAGTAGATGGAGATTGTTGGAGAAATTCCTTGCATGAAAACAATTGGTGTTTTCCCTTTTTGCACATGTTGCAGTTGTCATTATTAGGATTCTTTGACGTGACCGTAGTGCAGACCTTTGAAGTTTGGTTGCCTCCAGGGATTGAAAGTGCTTTTCGAGAAATTGCAAGAACTCTGTAAGCGTTTGTACTTCTCGTGGTTTCGATAACGATTGCTCGTAGCGTGTAGGTTGATCCAATTTCTTTATTAGCAGATGAATCAGTAGTGGATCCCATGTAGATGTGTCTATTTGTAAATTGTTCAGAGCTAAGAGACATTCTTTGATTGTGTCATGAAGTTTTTTGATGTTGTCCATTGAAGTCCCTCCCGTCGTACTGAGTAGCTCATTTATTAATTTGCTCACCAGCAAGCGTTTATTGTTGTAACGCTCCAAGAGTACCAACCAAGCCGCTTCGAAATTTTCTTCTGTTGAAGCGAAATGCTTAATGAGATTTCCAGCTTCACCCACCACGTGAGTCTTCAGATAGTACATTTTCTGAATTTTTGCTAGTGGCTGACTTATTACCAGTTGCGTAAATAAGTCGTAGAACTCCTGCCATTTCAGGTAGTTCCCGTCAAACTTTGAAATGGTGATTTTTGGCAATGACACTGAGTGTGGTTTGAATGTTGCACAACCTGGACTTGATGATTGCATAACCCTCACCTCATTATCTGCTGCCTGCAGACAACTCCGCACTATTTGCTCCAGCACCATGAATTGATCGTAACTGTAACCCTGCTGTGTGGGATTGTCGAACATTTCAAATATTTTGAAGTGAATATCCTCGATGTTTGCCCATAATTTACTGATTACAGGTTGGCATCTTGGTGAAACGGTGTCGTTTAACGCTCGTTCCAATGAAGCCATCATTACTCCTTGCCTGCGTACCAACTTGATGAAACTGTTTGTTTCTGATTCCGGTTGATTCTCCTGTGGTGGTTGTGTTTCAGCCGGCTTTTGTTGAGTTGCAGCTGGCAGCTGGTGATGACTTGCAGCTAGCTGACGCGCTGCAGTTTCGAATACTTCCCTATATTGGACCACTACGTTCATTATGGTGTTGTAGTACTCCTTGGTGAAGTTATCGTGATCCATGGGCAGGTTTTCGAGTACACGAATTTGGGTGTCGGTTGTTTCGAAATTTTCCCATTCGCTGTTTAACCTCCTTAAGCGGTCCTCGTAATATTCCGAGGACTGCTTTCGGGTGGCGGCGTCCTTTTTGAAGTTCCTTATTATGGTTTCAATGTTGGAGCCATATGTTTTTTGTTCGTTGACCAATTCACTGAAGGTTGCCATTTTTTCTTGGGGTCACCAGAAGGTTGATTAATAAGACTGTTGGTATGTTGTTTTTGCTGCTATCTTGAGCTGCTAACTAACTTTATTAAGCTATAACCGAACCTTTATATACGTCAAAATAGATGTTAACCATTACCGAAATCTAATACACTTAAAACATACATATATATTCTTGAGTCGCACCCTTTAAATGCAGACGTAAACAGATTACGTTCACACGGTTAATAACTGCAGACGCAAACACATTCCGTTCACACGGTTAGTATAGCGCAATTGGAATGCAGACGAAATCCAATGCGGATCATGTTCCGTGCACTGCATTTTTACAGGGTGGAACATTTTTAGACTTCGTTAATAGTTAACATTCTACGTTTCAAAAAACTGCACTTATGGCACACTGTGCAGAGAGCGGACACACAGCTAATTTGGAAGAAGCGACAATTATTCAACAGGAGCAACACTATAACAAACGACTAACACTGGAAATGCTCCACATTATTTCCATTCCTGGTGACATTAGACTGAACTACAAAACAGATACCGACCAATGCGCGCATATCTACCGAAATTTACTAGCGAACAAAAAGACAGTTTTAAACTCCTCGTCACAGAAAACGGACGTGAATTAAATGTATGTAAATCGTGATTAAATAATTAAATGTTTATATTTGGGGTAATGTAAATATGCTAAAAATAATTAAAAATTTGTTTTTGTTTGTAGTTCCTTGAAGACGGTTACCGTAGAGTAATCGAAATATATCGGAGGAAAAAAACTAAAAGTGGTGTTTTCACTTATTTTTATGACCTTAAGCCGGCAAAACTAAATAATTGTTCAAATACAACAGGTCGCCAAAAACAACATTGGTATAAAAATCATAAATACTAAATAAATAAAAAATAGTTTGCTACTAAGAATTAGCTGCAGGCGACGACAGCTCCACCTTGCTTACTCAACGATACACAGCTGACTGAAAGAATTGCGCGCGTTACTGAGGTTGAGCTACGCATGGATGCGACAAATGCTTACAATTTGTCTGTATACAAATGTTGTATGTAGGCAGTTTAGCAGCACTTACGACAAACGTTTTCTAATGATAACAAAAAATGAATTTCTATGGAAAATTGTCGTATGTTGCAGAAATGAAAAGATCAATTTGCACATTCGCCGTTCGTTTTCTGAGGCGACGATATGTCGTAAGAGTCCGGGTGAAGGTGAATCGAAGGCTAGAAAATAAACTCTCAGCACTATATGTGGAGGAAGTAGTTGAACAGGACCTAGGCACCACCGTTCTTATAAAGGGGAGGAGGGTCCATAAGGACAATCTTCGGCCCCCTTGACAGACCGAGTCACTAATTTCTACCTTTCTTTAATTGCAGGATAATAATATTGGCATTCCTGACGACAAACCCTTTGACAGAAAAACTCACAGACTATACTGGCGCTAACTACATACCAATTGTGGACGGGGAGGCGATAGCATGGGAACATTACGGATACTTGACACACTTCACTAACATGTCGCTAAACGAAATAATGAACGATGAGACGAATGATCTAATTACGTTATTCCACTGAGTCGCATATGAGAGTGCTCCTAGGCGCAGATATGAACCACATCGAAACACTGCTGCGAACCGTCGGTATTCACCACCGGCAAGTACGAAGATTGAACTTTTTGGGTACGGCACTCAAGGTCATTGCCGGCACCCCCGAATTCGACGACTATCAGAGATCAGATGAAACAGGACATACTTGTCGACTCGAACAACAAACAGTACAGGATAAACACCCACACTCAGCAAAAGATTTTGGAAATTACAGATAAAATAGATACAGACCACCTATATGAAACAATATTAGCAAGAAATAGGATAATCACTCTGGAGCTGCAAACTGCCGCAATGTCAATAACATTAGCCAAACTAAATTTAGTTGGTCCTGTAATATTGGACAGTAGCGATATAAACAAAATAATCAACGAGCACTCGACTAACGTATCAACGATAGAAATATTAGGAATGTCTAGCATTAAGGTATTACATAATAAGGACAATTTATATTTCATAATAAAATACCCCATCCCTGAAATAGTTTGCCTATTCGCCGTACAACACCAGCGGCTGGTACTTAATTTTGGAGACACAAACACCGTTGCTGAATGCGGCAGCAAAACACATGCCGTAAAATGCGAAAAATCAACCTTTGCCACCTTTTGTAAAATGCTGAAACCAAGGGCTGAACCGAAACCGAAACCGTAACCGATTAAAACCGATTCATATTTCAAAACCGTAACCGTTATTTTTTTCTGAAAAGGAACGAAACCGAAACCGTTTCAAAAGCCGGAACTGGTTCCAAACGGTTTTAAATTTTTTTGTGGACACATATTTTATTTTAATTTTCATGGAAGATGGTTAAGGAAGACACTTTTTGACCTCAATATCAAAATTCCGGAAGAATTAAACTATAGGCAAATGAAGCCATCGAAAAAAATGTTCGACATCCCAAAAAAAATGTTTAGTGGCCGTCTCAGAAAAAAAAAACTAATGGCGGCGATATACCAACAGGTTATCATAACCTCTAACGAGATTTTTAGCCGAGCTTCTCTTTCCAACTTGTGGTGTGTTGCTTTTTAGTTTTCCTACAAGTTGGCGGGACCTACAGTTTTTTGCCGACTCCGAACGGCACTTGCAAAGCAAATGAATTTTTTGCTAAGAAGCTTCTCATGGCAGAAATACACCCGGAGAGTTTGCCAAACTACTGCCGAGGGGCGACCCCGTTTAGAAAAATTGTTTTTCTAAATAATTTTTGATGTTACTTTTGCCGGACATCGAACCGCCACGACTTGGTGTAGAAGGCCGAATACTTAACCGCTACACCACGGCGGTCGCCGTCTCAGAAATCATCACTTATATTAACATTCCATTTTGACATTTTTCTAATAGAAAAAGTAGAGTTAATTTTTTAAACTTATTTTGAAGAAATTTTTTTTCCATAAATACCGGAAATAATATTTATTACTATATATTAGAGAAAATGTATCATGATGGAGAAAATTCATCATGACCACCGGAGTAAAGTTATAAAAATTCAGACTTATTTTGCATTTAGGTACATATTTGAGTTTTGTAGTAGCACAATTTTTTTGTGTTGGTGTTTTTATTTGGAAACCGAAACCGGAACGAAACGGTAAGCGAAACCGAAATAAATGTTTAAGAACGAAACCGGAACCGATACCGAAATACGTTACAAAACCGTAAACGAATCCGGAACTTTATTTTAATTGGTTTCATACCTTGGCTGAAACCCATAACTTGCGGGCTACAGCTCATTGCGGGAGAAACGGCAAACTGCTCAACCACAGCAAATCACGAGAGGGGCATTAATGAGATTGATGATGGAATAATTATTATCAATAATGTTACGGTCGTAATAAAGGGCGAGACCGGTACTTTAAGAATCGTTAAAAGGACCTATCTTCTAACCTTCGAACAGCAGGTGACAATAAACGGTACCGAATTGCGAAATCGGAAAAATGCCACCACACGAACTCCCGCAAAATCGACTGCCCAAAAGATCAACCTGGTGGGACACTTGGGATCTCTGAGTTTTAATTACCTCCAGTAAATGAGCGTTGAAAACATTAATCACATAGACGCTTTGCGACAAGAAGTCAGTTTAAAGACAGTGGTCTTCGTTGCTGTGGTGACAACCATTGCTGTCCTCCTAGTGATCTGGCTGATCCTAAGCATCCAAGAAAAGCGTTCCGCAAAAATGATGATGGATCTTGCTATAGGGAAAATTACTGAGAGGATCGCGGACGACCCTCACTTAGGAGGGGAGGAGTTACCACAGTCCAATGTTCCGTAAATTGTTTAGACTATATTGTTACAGTCATTTCCGCAACTTAGCCAAATAATTCTGAAAAACGATACCCGATACTTCCCCTTGTGGAATCAATTCATAATAAACAATTCGAAGCATGGGAATCGCTGATTCAACATACTCGCTAGCAAATACTTATCAACAAATAGCGGCGGCAGCGGACAACATTGTACGCTAATAACACAGCAGCAGCAACGACGACGGTGATGGCTATGGCTTAGGGTAGAATAATCAGTTCTATATTAGACTCAATAAAGCACACAAGTGCCAAAAAAAAAAACTTATACAGAGATTATAATAAATACTTTTAATAGGGGTTTTTTTCAAAAAAATTTTAATTTTTCAAAAATATTTCAGGATGGAAAAACAAATGCAGTGGTGTTTATTGCAGCCAACTTAATCAAGAACTTTTAGCCAGATGTATTTTTAACTCTCACAAAACTCAAAAATTCTATAACTACAAAAAAATACACACATTTTTGTCCTATAAAGCCAATATTACTAATACTCTACATTAAACTGTCTCGAAAAAAAGTTTAATGTGTGTCACTTTTTATTTGAATGTTTATTAAAAATAAAAATTTTTGGCGTAAATTTTTTTTTTTTGAACCCCCGAAAACCCGCTAAATCGCTTTTTTTGCTATAACTTCCTTATCCTATGTCCGATTTTTAAAATTTAAGTGTCAAGGTGAAGGTCTTGCTCGGGCCTATATCTGACCTTTTGAGTGTATTGGCATAAAGCGAAGTTTGGGCTTTTCTCATCATTAATTTGGGATTTACTATGTACACATTTTTTATTTTTGTACCACCGACTTGAAGACCTCAAAAATTGATAGAGATTTTGCAAAAAAAGTTTTAAACTTTTTGCCCAAACAACTAAGTTATATTGGATTAATTGCTAGGTGGGGGCTAAAATTTTTATTTTTTCCTCAATATATATTTTTGATCACGTTATGTAAGAAGTAAATTATAATAAAAATTAAACGTTAGTAAAACAATAAATAACACCTTAGTTAAAGGGAAAAGGTCAGACTTAAAAGCCATTCTATTTATTCAAATGTAACAGATACATAGAAATCTTAATAAATTAGCAGCCGATAACTTATAACAAGTTCTTACGTGACTCAAGTGTGCTGTATTTCGAAAAACTGTCAAGTTTGGCAAAAATATGTCCAAGCCGTCCTGAGTCTGTAACTGCCAGCGAAGATTCACTCACTACATGTACAAAGCGTTCGGTGTTTTGGGTATGGCATAATATATCGGTTAACATATGAAATGTCTCATTAATAAATAATATTGTAATGCATTCAAGCACAATGCTAACCTGGAATTTCAATAATTTGTTCGAATAATGATATTCTTGTAGTTCTTCTTGCAACCGAAATTGCAAGCAAGGCGGCTCAGTGATTAGGAATCTAATCCAGTCTATCATATCCACATATGAATTGCTATCAAAGTTTATACTACCGGGAGGAACGTAAAATTTGCGGACTAACAACGGCGGGTCAATTCGCGAGGATAAAATCTTGGTATAGGCATCTACTCGAATAATTGCAGCATCGTCACTTTCTGCGTCTGTTATCATGGATAGCAAAATATTTTCCGGGTGAAAAAATAAGCATTACGTTCAACGACGGGGCGAATAACTAGTTGAACATCTAAAGGAAAATTTTTCATCCAATTTATGTAATGATATACATTCCGACTTCCGTGAATTGCTCCTGGGTTTCTTTTCACCAGGAATCAAAATGGTGCGTACAGCTTTACAACAAACTCGGCCAGTCTATTTAAATGTGTAGACGGGCAGGTTTTTGAAATATACAGACGCAGAATTCTCGAAGCCGTTGTAAGCCAACGAGCTGTACTAAGAGGTCCCGGCTTAATACTAGCCAATACATCGTTACATATACTATCATTTACAGCCATTACCATTCTAAACAAATAACGTTGGTCGGCTCGAATGTTCCAATCATCAATATTCTCTGGCAAAACACCCTTTGAGATTTTTTCAAAATTATCTGCTATCTAATGAGAAATGAGAATGAACGTATTTAAATTTTTTATTTATTCAGAAAACTTACAGGATATTTTTCACATTCCTGTAGCTCTTTTCCAAAATCCGTAGGCCACAATCCAGGTCCCTTTTGCTTACCGAAGAAGCTGCGTAAAAGTGCGGTCACAGGCAACTCATTAAAATGTAATAAGCATATGCACCATTGTAGTGGACGCTGGAAAAGGCGCTCCATAGGTGCAATTACGGCATTCGTATATCCGGTGTTTGTTACAGTTCCATCGCCACTAACAGCAATCAAATGCTCCACGCTGTAGCTTTCTTCCATCAAAAAATTTGTGACAGCCTTCTGAATTCCTTCGCCAGTTCCTTGAGTGGGTGTAACATAGCCAATAAATTTCGAACCCGGCTCTTTTAAAATTGTAATATGCTCCTCATAAGATCGAGACAACCAGACTTTATTGAAAACTGTTTGCTTCTTTAATGCCAACTCCCTTTTTCCATCAAAAGATATACTTTCTAACAAAGTATCATCCTTAGCTGCTGCTTTTGCATGGTTTCGAAATTTGAGACGCTCACGGAAAATTTTATTTTTATCAATAACCACATCATCTATTAAAGTTAGAAACTTAGTAGCAATTTTTTTTTCTAAAACTTTTTCTGCGATTGATTTTCTAATATCTTTCAACAGCATAGTTGCCAATAAAGCACCGCTACGACTTGATGTGTCAGTTCTGTCAAGAGCAGAGCAATAGCTTTGGAGACTTATATCGGACACTTTTAGAACGATTGGAAGGGGTGCTGACTGTTGTTGTTGTTCTTCTAACTCTACTTCACTGGTAATGCTGGGAACATACCCCACTGTTGACTGCGCATAATACGATGATTTTTCACCTTCCAATCTCTCATCGTCTGAAACGTTGCAATCCTCGTTACTAGGTAATAGTAACTTCCTCGCTCCGCATTGGTCTACAAAAAATGGTCTTGACCCCATGGGTATTCTCGCTGTATCGCTACATTTACATTGTTCACCCAATTGTATTTTACATTTACAAATTGAAATTCGGAAAAGCTGATTCCAGTCTTCTACATTGAATTTATTGGGATTTTTCGTTACAAAATAGTATTTCTCGATGACGTAGTTTATATATTTGCGAATTGTGAGCCTGCCAACAACTGGAATCTTCGTGCATTCCAAAACTTATAAAATATGTTTAATTAGTTGCGATGAGTAGCAAATTAACATTCGATTTTTTCCTACATTTGGAACGCCACTCTTTTTTAAATAAATTAAATGTTGCACCACATCCCGGTTACTTGGAAGCTTATTAGCCAGAAGTTGTTTAGCTTTAAATAGTAAATTAAAACTGAATATGAAGTTTTCATTCATTTCATATACAGCTCACAGAATTCTTGATTTTAATAGTTTTTCACAACTGAGTTCTAATCAGTCCAGTGAACCCATCTGAGGGGTCGACCTTTTTTTAAAATGAAATAAAGTACACATCGAAAATAAGGCGATCCAAAAATATATATGTAATGAAAAAAATTAAAATTATAGCCCCACCTAGCGAAATCCCATATAACTCTTTTGTTTAGGCAAAAAGTCTACAACTTTTGTTGCAAAATCCTTATTATTTTTTGAGGTCTTTAAGTCAGTGGTACAAAAATAAAAATCTGTACATAGCAAATCCCAAATTAATGATAAGATAAGACCAAACTTCGCTTTATGCCAATACACTCAAAAGGTCAATTATATGCTCGAGCAAGACCTCCACATTGACACAAAAATTTTTATTTTTCATAAACTTTCAAATAAAGGTGACACACACTCAACTTTTTTTTCTTCCATAAAGAGCGATACGTCTTACTCTACACCTTTATAAAAAAAGAAAAGTGAAATTGTAAGCTTTGTAGCCAATATATTTGTTTTGAATCAGATTGAAAAAAATTATTTTCATTCATTCATTCATATTCTTTTCTTTAATTTGGATTTTTTTAGGCAAAGTGAATATTCAAAATATAAAATATTAAAGCCTGAGTTTTTTGGTTCTTTAAATAGAAAATTCAAATTTACTGTACTCTATTGTACTCAAAGTTTGAATCCATTCATGCAGGGGTCTAGTATATATGTATCTATATTTCTACATATTCATTTTTCTGTATGTATACATAAGTTCGTATATGGGTCAATTAAAAAAAAAAAACGAACACACCTAGCTTTTTTTGATTATTTTTAAAGTTTTTCCAATTCGCCTATAAGAGTGGCCAATTTATGTAGAAATTGATGAAGAATCCGGTGGTACCTTTAGGGTCTCAAAAAAATTAATATTTTTTTTTAGGTTTTTTATGATTTCTATCTTGAGCGTCACACACCAAATATGTATAAAAAGTCGCTACAGGTGCAAAAATATTTGAAATTCAAGCTTACTACGATGTTCTTTTGTTTTTCAAGATTGACTTTTGCGAAAATCACCTTTTCGATTATAAACACAAAATCACGATTCACCTTGATTTTTTGTTTAAGTGACTACTTATTTAAAAATTTTAAGAAGAAGATATGTAAATTTTTGTTAAAAAAAGACTTGAACTAAGAAGTTACTTGCAAAGTAATAGGCTTGTAACAATGTATTTAAAAAAACAATTGCAGTTATAAGCGTTTTAAGGAAAAAAACTAAGTTTGACGCTCGAGGTATGAGTTGAAACCATGAAACAATGATTGTCAACTTAAATTTTTTACATTTTATATATTCACTTTTAAAAAAATTAGCCTGACGCTCATGAAATTTTATCGCGCCTTACTTCACAAAAACTACGCAAATTCACACTTTCTTTTTATTTATGTATCAATCTCTTCACAAAAAATTGGGTTGGTTCAATATCCAGAAAAAAGTAGATTTTTTCGTCTAGGTCGAATTTACTTCGAAATATTTAAGAAGCTATAAATAAACTTTGCTGTGGCGTAAAGAATTTATTTGTAATGTAGTTGATTCAGTTCTATAAACAAAAGTTGAAAAACCATGAGACAAAAGTATGCGCGTAAAGCTTGTTGAAAGCTAATGGATTATTAGACATGAATAATACATATAAAAGCGGTTTGGCTCACCTTTTGTTTGTGCTTTTCCTTCCTTCGTTTATTTGGATTATTTTTAAAATTTGGATATGTTATTTTGTTTAGTTTTCAAAGGTTTATATGTATTTGTTTATCAACAACGTTTAAAGAGTAGATGTGTGCAACGTGAATTCACTGCATTTTTTGTTTGTTTTTGAAGCGCACAAGAAATTAAAATTTTATGAATCGGTATAATAATTTTATATCTTCTGGGTTTTATATCCAACAAATTTCTTTTCCTATTTTTATAATTGCTTTACAAGGGCTTTAGAAACAAGTATGTTCATATTGCAATCATACTAGTATCTTTCGAGAGATTTAGGTTCAACTAATTTCGTTTCATTCGTTGTTTTAGTTTTTGTCCTTTTAAATTGTTTCTTTTTTTTGTTGTATATTTTGGATTACACATCTAAACCTTGGCCCGCTGTTTGAAGGCATGTAAAGAACAATTTATTAATCATCACTGTTTAAATGAACCGGACGGTGAGCTGAGAAGAACTACTTCGTCTAATCCTTGAGATTTAGGGACATCCCAGCAAACACAGTCTCTTAAGTTAAAACAACTATGATTGCCACATTAGACTAGAGAGAAATACACTAGAAATAGACTCGATATATGATGAAAATTCTATGTACATTCAAATCTCATTAGAGAATAACATTGGAACGCCATTTGAGTTTATAATTCTCTTGACTTGAGAATTATGTGGCATTTTGTTGGAGAACATTATGTTTAGCAAGTGTTTCTCGAGTCGTCCTCTAAAGTTGTAGAAAGGAGAATGGGGCAAGTTATCTAATCTACCTCTAATCGATATCCAACTTCAGTGTTTGTTGGTTTATAATTTTTCCACCCATTTAAATTTTTTAAAAGTCCAGACAGCGGGCTATAATATATTTTTTTGTATACATATGCTGCGGTACGAGGGCTTAAGTCGATAGCCACAGGGCTACGCTGCCCTTGTGATCATAGCTCCGTACGGCACTTCATCACGAGAGCAGCCTAGCCTCTCTGGCGCGACGACAAAGATATTCCCCCTCCCAATCCAGGGTGTTATGCGAAACCGTGCCCATTGGACGTTTGCAGCCGGGAGGCAAATCGTGGCTGTATTTGAACGGAGCCTCTCTGATACCGGGTCGCCTCAGAGAGTAAGCATGGCCTTACCGCGGTACGGGGCTCTGCCGCGGCGGACGACACATTTTCCCCTACTCTTCCCTTGACCCTAAGCTGGCCTTGTCCGGCGACGGGTCGTACGAACAAGATGAACTCAAATAACCCAAATAAAAACGATAAAACTAAAAAACAAACAACGTCAAATTTCACTCCTCAGCAAAGGAGAGCTATGGAGGAACAGGCGAGAAAGCACCAACAACGCCGGAGGACAACCTCCGTTCCACAATCAAGGGGGGGATCGACAGCGATGGCAACTACGAGTCGGTCAACCAACCCTCTATCGACTAAGATTGACTTGATGGGAGCTAGCACCAGTGCGGTTGCCAACGCAACTAAGCGGACAACGGCGGATGCTAAACTCCCATCAACCGCTGATATGAAAACCAGTATCTTTACGTCTGTGGCAGCGGTCTCACGACCTGGCCTCGGAGTTTCGAAGGAGAAGGAAGCTGCAACTGAGATTTCGGCAAGGAGAGCGACCGCGATGGCAACTACGGGTCCGCACTCCCAGGAGACATCTCCCCGCCGCTTCACATATCACGAGAAAAGATTGGCTGCAAAGATCCTGAAGAGGTATGAAGGGGTACCGCAGGAATCGCTGTCGCCGAATTCCAGTAAATCGGTAGAGCTAGCGAAAGCTGTGATACCGGATTTCCAAAATTCGTACATGCCAAAGAGGTTAAAAGTTAACCCTTTCAAGCGCCAGAGATCGGACCTGGAGTTAAATCCCCCTCCCAAGCGGCATCAGAATACCCCTGGAGCGGGCAAACTAAGCTTTGCTGAGGTAACCAAGGACAGGATCCTTATAGGCGTCCTTGACCGAGGCAATGACCGTCTGGCCATCCCTAAGGACCGGTGGCGTTACGTGCGAAATGAACTCGGCAACATTCTTCTCAATGTTGCTCCAGAGTTTCCGGGTAGTTCGGCGCGGGTAACGGATGCGGGTTGGCACCAGTCAGATTAAATTACTCGCATGCGAGGATGCAAAAACCGTAGCACTGTACAAGGCAGCAGCTGCTAAGCTGGGTGAAGTCTACAAGGGCGCAAAGATAGAGGTCGTCGACCGGAAGGACATTCCAGCTCGTCCAAGGGCAAGGGCGTGGATTCCGGCCATCACTGACGAACCCGAGAGAATTCTCGGGATGCTACGGCTAATGAATCCGTCCCTGCCAACGCATGACTGGAGTGTCAATCTGGTCGGGGATGCGGTAGGGCCCGACAGACAGGTGGTGTTCACCATGAATAAAGAGTCAATCGAGCCCCTCAAAAGATGCAATGGCCTAGTACACTACAGCGTAGGCCAGATCGTTATCCACGTATATCGTGGTGATGCTCAGCGCGCTGCCTTCTCGGCTGCTCCGGGGGAACCGGAAAACGAATTACCAGAAGAGGAAGCGGAGGATTCCGATGCGGAAAGCATGTTATCCGCCACGTCCCTTGGCGATAGTGCTGTGAAAAACTCGGAGATGGAGGACAGCCTACAGGGCGAGGAAGCCCTCGACGTCACGGTGGTAGCAGCCAACGCTGCAACGCCATATCGGGCAGTTAATCGGAACAACTCGTCGTTGATAGGCAACCTCCGGGATGGGGCAAACCTCGACGATATGGGGACGGCAGGGAAGTCTGTGCGCTCTCATGTTGGTGGTGCTTCAGATTAATCTGCACAAATCTAAAGTAGCTTCGGCTGCTTTAAATAGTCGTCTTTCTAAAGGCGACGTGGATGTGGTCCTCATCCAAGAACCCTGGGTAAATAGCTCGAGAATCTGCGGATTGGGGACTAAGGGCTTCAAGCTCATTCGAGCCAGCGAGGAGAGCAAAGTCAGAACGTGTATTCTGGTCAAGTCTGAGTTGAACTCCTTTCTCCTACCTAATTACACCAATGGGGATATTACCGCTATCAGTCTAACGGTCGACAACACCCGCCTGACGGTGGCTTCGGTCTATATGCCCTACGACGCCGAAGAACCCCCACCACAAACGGAGGTGAAAGACCTGGTGTCAAATTTCTGCACGGGTAATCTTATTATTGGAGCGGACGCTAATGCTCACCATGTCCAATGGGGGAGCTCCGTCATCAATGCCAGGGGCGAGTCTCTGTTTGATTACCTCTTAACAACCAACCTGGTGATTTGCAACGTGGGTAATGAGCCTACTTTTATCACTAAGACCCGCAGGGAGGTCATAGACCTCACTATCTGTAGTGAAGGCGCTTATGAGTGGGTCAGAAAATGGCGGGTTCTGGAAGAACATTCTTTCTCCGACCACCGTTACATAGAAATGGTTTTAGACTTTATTGTAGAACAACCAATCATGAAGCGCAATCCACGTAACACTGATTGGCAGTTACACAATGAAATATTAGACAGAGACCTACCAGTACTGCCCTCACAAGCCCCCTCATCAGTAGAGGAGCTGGAGGATCTTGTTACTACATTTACATCGGCGCTCTCAAATGCTCTAGGACAGGCTTGTCCAGTGCCAAAACCACGCGGTAAACACAGGCCACATTGGTGGTCCTACGATTTGGACTCGCTCCGAATATCATGCCGGAAACAATTTAACAAGGCCAAGAGCTTCGGCTCTGAGCCTCATTGGCACGAATATAAAGCTAAACTAAGGGCCTACAAAAAAGCTCTGAGACAGGCGAAGAGAACCTCGTGGAGAAATTTCTGCACTGGCATCGAAAAGGTCGACGACACAGCGAGACTTAGAGTAGTACTCTCGAAAAGTCAAACAACCATCAGCTATCTGCGAAAACCTGACGGATCCTGGACCAGCACGGAAGAGGAAACCCTTGAGCTGCTCTTGAATACACATTTTCCGGGGAATCTGCATGATGCACCACTAGCACCTGCAACAAACCTGGCAGTAAATATACCCATCACTGAGGAAAGAGTAAGGTGGGCAGTTAAGAGCTTTGAACCGTATAAGGCTGCCGGGCCGGACGGGATTATCCCCGCGCAACTTATAAACACGTTGGAGACATCAGCTAAATGGCTGGTATTTCTCTTCACAGCCTGCCTGGCTCTCAACCACATTCCGGGCTCCTGGAGAAGCGCCACGGTAGTGTTTATCCCTAAGGCTGGGAAGGCATCCCACTACGAGCCAAAAGACTACAGACCGATCAGTCTCTCGTCCTTTGTACTAAAAACCTTTGAGAGGATATTAAGCGACTACCTCTTAACGACTATTGATAGCAACCTTATCTCTAGCTATCAGCATGCATACACCAAGGGTAAATCAACAGAAACCGCTCTGCACAGCCTAGTGTCTGTCATTGAGAAATCGCTGTGTGAAAAGGACTACTGTCTCGTGGCCCTCCTAGACATTGAGGGGGCTTTCAACAATATAAGCCCGGAGGCTATCAACTCCGCTCTAACTAATCTGGGCGTAGATAGACCTCTAACTGATTTAATTGACCAACTTTTAAGGGGAAGGAAAATAGCTTCTTCACTTGGTACGGTTGAGTTATCACGTTATGTCACAAGGGGAACACCCCAGGGTGGTGTTCTTTCCCCGCTTATATGGAACCTCACAGTCAACTCGTTGCTACGTGACACAAGCTGGGGGGGGCGGGAAGATAGTGGCATACGCAGACGATTTAGCTATTGCATTCAGAGGCAAGTTCCCACAAACTCTGTGTGACCTGATGCAAGTAGCACTGCGAGAAGTTTCGACGTGGTCCTCTCGCTGCGGACTTAGTATCAACCCAGGGAAGGTGGAACTTGTCCTCTTCACCAACCGGTACAAAATACCGCCACTAAGCCTACCAGAACTAGATGGCACGCGCCTGGGCTTGTCGGATAAGGCCAAGTTTCTAGGCATAGTTCTGGACAGGAAATTGAATTGGAAGGAGAATGTTCTTCAGCGCCAGAAGAAAGCTTGCATCGCTCTTTACACATGCAAAAGAGCCATTGGCAAAAAATGGGGGCTCAGCCCTACAGTATGCAGTTGGATCTACACGGCCATCATTCGCCCAATCATGCTTTATGGAGTCGTCGTATGGTGGCCTGCGCTGAGCAAGGCAACATACCTGAATCTGTTGCGGAAAGTCCATAGATCCAATATGATCTGTATAAGCGGTGCGCTAAGGACAACGCCCAACGAAGCCCTCCAGGTCATTCTGGGCATTTTGCCACTTGATCTGGAAGGGTTTCGGTCAGCGGCGGCATCAGCTCTGCGCCTAAGAGAAACCTCCAGTTGGGCTGCGGGTACTATTGGACACTCCAGTATTCTGGAATCTTACAGCTTTCTCCCTCTAAGCACAGATCGTTGTGCGACTACTACAGTCGGGGATAGCTGTTTCAAAATAAACATTCCCAGCAGAGAAGACTGGGAGAGGACGGATTGGTGTCCCGAAACAAATGGTGGCACTTCCATATACACCGACGGCTCGAAGTTGGACGGCAGAGTTGGAGGAGGAGTTTATGCAAGGGATTTGGACCTTGAGCTCTCCTTCAGACTACCTGATCATTGTAGCGTCTTCCAGGCGGAAGTCTCGGCAATCCTGGACGCCGCGGCCTGGTTAAGCAAACGTGTTATCGGAGAAGATATCGCTATTTTCAGCGATAGCCAAGCGGCCATCAGATCCCTTGGCTCATACACGTTCAACTCTGAACTGACGCTCAGCTGTCGTCGATCTCTTCAGGAGATGGCCCAACAGAACCGCGTAAACCTCATATGGGTCCCGGGACATAGGGACATTGAGGGAAACTGTAAGGCAGACGAGCTTGCCAGGCAGGGCACGACCAAGCAGGTTCGTCAGGATAAAGAGCGCTTAGGTATGCCGTTTGCCACATGCAAACTAATGCTGAAGGAGCACACACTCCGTCAAGCCAACGAAAGATGGCTGCAATCCCCAGGGTGTCGCATATCGAAACAAACCTGGCCAAAATGGGATCTTAAAAGGTCTAGACGCATTTATGCCCTAACTAGGAGGGAAATCTGCATATTGATAGGGGTATTAACCGGTCACTGCCTCATTGGTAGGCATGCAGAAAGGCTAGGTGTGCCCTACCGACGATGCTGCAGGAGTTGCAAAGATGATGTGGAGGAAGAAACAGTGGAGCACCTCATCTGCAACTGTCCGGCTTTAAGCGGCGCGAGAACGCGCTTTTTGGGAGTTCCGTTCCTGGACAGCCTAAGCCAGATCGCGGAAATGGACATAAAGGACTTGATGGGCTTCATAAAGTCATCTAAGTGGTTCGAGGAGGAGTATCGGTGTCGGTTTAGGAGTGTATATGGAAAATCCCTGAGTTGTTGGGATTTTCCACATAGCAGAATCCCGGGACTGACTTTCCTTGTGTTGGTGGTATCACAACGGGCCTTTCAAAACTGGCCTAAGTGTGCCTCTGCGGCAGCCACTTGAACCTAACCTAACCCTAATAGATTTTTTTTCGCTTTTTCACTTTTGTAATCATTAAAGTTTGCACTTTGAGAATTACGTTTTTTTGTTACATATTCCTCGATGATCACTATCACATTTTTTTTTTTAATATTATTTTTTTTTACCTAAAATAGTAGTGTAAAGTGCAGGGACACAAAAATTGGGTTTTTTTTTTAACTGACCCATATATATAATTGTTTTAGCGGTAGGAAAATTATTCAAACATACATCATCATCGCAAAGCCTTTGCTGCTCAGATCTTTAATGGGCTGGGATTTGTAGTACTTCGACCTTAGACCTCAAACTGGAAGATACAAAAAAATATTTAGTTTCCATAGCAACCAAGAAAATCGCATGTTTTGTTCTACTTTATTAACAAATACCTTATTTTAGCTGCGATTTTCTTGGTTGCTATGGAAACTAAATCTTTTTATGCCCCTTCCAGCTTGAGGTCTATTCGAATTACTTCAAATCCCAACAGCGATTAAAGATCTGCACAACACGGCCTTTGTGGGGATGATGTATGTTTGAATAATTTTCCTACTGGGTTTTAGTATATAAAATGATATATCGCTGGCTTCGTGAGCAAATGTCTTAAGTCTTTTTTTTTTTTTTTTGAAAAAATAAGATTTTAATGCAAAACGATAGTACAGTTATAAATATATCGTTTTGCAATAAAATCTCAAAAAAAAAATGGACTTAAGGCATTTGCTCACGAAGCCAGCGATATATACGAACTTATACATAGGGTAGAAGAGGGAGGCTTCGACATGAGGGAAGCTTCGAAATTCCAAGATATTTTTGTTACCCTTACAACAATCGCGCTGATTTTTGGAGGAAATATTTACCAATTCAGCTGGAACTCAGTGATATAAACGATTCCGTGCAAGGTGAACTGCAAGGGAAAATATTTTCACTTTATTTTTATTTCCGCTTTTTGGAGATATCGATGTAGTTTTTTTAGTAGATCTAACAGGCTTAATTTTCTTGAATTTTACTCTGTGTTTCGAAATTTTTTTCGTGTATATTATTAAATATAAATAATTTAGATCCACTTACACTTAAAGAAATAAGCAAAAAAAAATTAAATTTTATGAAAAAATTCGTGAAAGATGACTGCGTGGGAGGCTTCGACAACCACCCCTTTTCGTACTCCAAACAAACAATGAAGTTCAAACTGCGCAAGGAAATAAGATAAAAATACTATTCAACAAAACGTGTATCTTTTTTCTTTATCCAAACGACAGAATATGAGATATGCTGAAAATAGTGTCGAATCCTCCATTTCGGTATTAAATTTAATCTAATCTAACCTTGGCCTGCGTCATTTATTGACGCTTAATCGCCTAGGCGATTTTGGCCGTTTCGTATCAAAGCACGCCAGTCATTCCTTTTTAGCGATAACTGGCGCCAATTGGAAACCCCAAGGGACTTCAAGTCATCCTCCACTTGTTGTTTCCATCTCAGTCGAGGCCTCCCCCTTCCTCTGCTGCCTAATTCGGGCGTCGATAGGAAAACCTTCTGTGCTGGAGCTTCTTTGTCCATTCGCATAACACGTCCTAACCAGCGGAGCTTTTGGGCTTTAATCCGCTGGACTATGGTCAGGTCTGTGTAAAGCTCGTACAGCTCATCGTTAAATTTCCTTCGATACTCGCCGTTCTCATCACGGGAAGGGCCATAAATCTTCCGGAGAACTTTTCTCTCAAATACTCCAAGGGCCATCTTCTCTTGACACTGTCTATGTTTCTGAGCTGCACATCAGGACTGGTATGATGAGGGACTTATAGAGCGTGATTTTTGTTTGTCGAGAGAGGATTTCACTTCTCAATTGCCTACTAAGTCCAAAGTAACACTTGTTGGCAAGAGTGGTTCTTCGTTGGATTTCTAGACTGATATTGTTTTCGGTGTTAATTCTGGTTCCCAAATAGACGAAGTCCCTCACCGTTTCAATAGCAATCAATGTTGACTTGGCTGCCAAGGCGCAGGCGCGCCGATTCTTTCTTCGATCACAGCAGATACTTCGTCTTGTCCTCGTTCACCGCCGACCCACCTTTTTCGCTTCCTTATCCAGTCCAGAGAAGGCAGCGCTTACGGCGCGGTTGTTAAGGCCAATGATATCAATATCATCAGCATCCGCCAGCAATTCCACACTCTTGTAAAATATTGTAAGATTGCGGTTTAGCTCTGCTGCTCGAATTATCTTCTACAGCATTAGGTTGAAGAAATCGCACGAAAGGGAGTCGCCCTGTCTGAAGCCCCGTTTGGTTTCAAATGGCTCAGAGAGGTCCTTCCCGATTCTGACGGAGCTGTTGGTATTTCTCAACGTCATTTGGCAACGTCGTATAAGCTTTGCAGGGAAGTCAAATTCAGACATGGCGGCATACAGGCAATGGTATGTGTCGATTCTTTTATCATGGGTCTTCTCCAGGATTTGGCATATCGTGAAAATCTGGTCTATGGTAGACTTACCAGGTCTAAAGCCTCTCTGATAAGGTCCAATCAGTTTGTCTACGATGGGCTTCAGCCTTTCACACAACACGCTAGAAAGAACCTTATATGCGATATTAAGAAGACTGATTCCGCGGTAGCTGGTGCGGTTAGTGGGGTCGCCTTTCTTGTGGATTGGGCAGAGCACACTTAAATTCCAATGTAGAGGCATGCACTCGTCTGACCATGTTCTGCATAAGAGCTGATGCATGCTTTTTAACAGCTCTTCGCCTCCGTGTTTGAACGTCTCCCTGTAGGCAGCGTCCTTCATGTCCAGTTGTTCTTGCGGGCTCGCTGAAACCCTATAGTGGCCATTGCTCGGTTACGTCGTTAGATCGAGGATTGCTCTCCGATAGCAGGTGTGGGAGTCGAGTGGAGAAATTATCAGCTGTCTGTGTCGTGCGCAGCTTCGCGACGTCAAACTTTCCTTCCGTTACTGTGCGTACTTTCTTCTCTGCACAGAGGCGTGTGCGTATCTTAGCTGCAACAACATAATGGTCCGAGTCAATATTGGGACCACGTAGTGTACGCACGTCCAGAACGGTGGAGCTCTGTCTGCCGTCGATCATGACTTGATCAATCTGGTTTCTTATTCTGTGTTCAGGGGACAGCCAGGTGGCTTGGTGTATTTGTTTATGCTGGAACCTGGTACTACTGATGACCATATTGCGAGCAGCGGCGAAGTCAATCAACCTAGTGCCGTTGGGGGATGTTATATCGTGGAGACTAAATTTCCCAACTGTAGGACCAAAGACTACTTCCTTGCCCACCTTGGCATTAAAGTCGACTAGCACGACTTTGATATCATATTGAGGGCAGCAATCATAGGTCTGTTCAAGTTTATCGTATAAGGAGTCCTTCTCTGCGTCGTCCTTCTCCTCAGTCGGCGCAGATAAATGTTATATTGAAAAACCTCGCCTTGATGCGGATCGCAGCGAAACGCTCGTCCACAGGAGTGAACGCTAGTACTTGGCGGCGAAGTCTCTTTGCCCCCACGAAACCTACCCCACGCGATTTGCTGCGTGTCTGGCCACTGTAGTATACGTCACAAGGTCCGATGGTCGTCTTTCCTTGTCCCGTCCATCGCATTTCCTGCAGGGCGGTGATGTCGGCGTTGCGTTAGCGAGGACATCAACCAGTCGGGCAGCGGTACATTCCCTGGAAAGGGTTCGGGTTCGGTTCCCAGGTACATGCCCTAATATCCTTCTCATTCCCTTTACTTCGTTTTGCCGGGTGGTCAACATTAAAGGGGGTTCTCATCCGAGGCTTTTTCGATCTCTTCATTGGACTAGATTTTTTACGTGGCGGGTCCCAAGCCCAGCGCAAAACCCGTCTCCGGGGTTTTGAATAAAAATATTCACACAATTATATATCGAGCCGCTTGCTACAAGACAGACACCCGCTTGCAGCCGCACCACATGGTGAACAGACGCTGCTAAAAAAGACCTCGGTGAGCCCTTAAACCGAATATGTCAGAGTGGCCCCACCGGGGCTCCCTCTTTTTCTGCCGCGAGCATAAGTAGTTTACGTTGTCCAGAGTGCACGAACGAGGACGCAAGAGTCGGGATTGAGCAAGGTCGCACAGTTGCAGCTGTTTGGCTAACTATACCACCACGCCCCATTACACTCCTCGATATTAAATACTCGTCACATTTTTTACACCTACTTTTTTGGTCCTGACGCTTGAAAGAAAAGAGGGGACAGATAAAGGATAATGCAAATATGCTCTAAGAATGTACATAGTTCGTGTGCATTTGAGCTTTTATGGATTGGAAAAGTAATTTTTTATAAAAAAAAAACTGAGATTTTGCTTAACCTGTCGAATCTTCCCATATCCCAGCCCACGTATCCTCTGGATAGCCACTGAACACCCACTCGGTGCTGAACTAAAGTGAGAAGGCGACAACCTGACAAGGCCACTCCGACATAATCGGTTTAAGGGGCCGTCAGCAGCGTCTGTCACCATGAGGTGCGGCTGCAAGCGGGCGTTTGTCTAGAACCAAGCGGCTCGCTATATAAATGTGTAATTTAAATCCAACCCCCCGAGAAACGCTAATGCTCACCACGTCCAATGGGGAAGCTCCTATATCAATATCAGGGGCGAGACTCTGTTTGATTATCTATTAACAACCAATATGGTAGTTTGTAACGTGGGTAGCTAGCCTACTTTTATCACTTAACCCCGTAGGGATGTCATAGAAATGGCGTGTTTTTGAAGAATATTCATTCTCCGACCACGGGTACATAGAAATAGTTTAAGACTTAATTGTAGATAAACCAATTATGAAGCGCATTCCACGGAACACCTATTGGAAGCTATACAATGAAATATTAGCCAGAGACCTACAAGTACTACCCCCACAAGCCCCCTCATCAGTTGAGGAACTGGAGGATCTGGTAACGACATACACTACGGCGCTCTCAAATGCCCTTGAACAAACTTGCCCAGTGCCAAACCAACGCAGTGAACATAGGCCACATTGGTGGATCTACGACCTGGACTTGCTCTGCAAAACCTACAGGAAACAATTTAATAAGGCTAAAAGCATCGACACGGAGCCTCAATGGCTCGAATATAAAATTAAACTAAAGGCCTACAAAAAACTTTGAGGCAGGCGAAAAGACCTTCGTGGAGGAATTTCTGCATTGGGGTCGAAAAGATCGACGACACAGCGAGACTTAGGCGAGTTCGCTCAAATACTCAAACAGCAGTCAGCTATTTGGAGAAGCCTGACGGATCCTGGACCAGCTACTTCTGAACACACATTTTCCGGGGAACTTGCATGATGCACCCTTAGCACCTGCAACAAACTTGGCGGTAAAAAAATAACCTTCACAGAGGAAAGGATGAGGCGGGCAGTTAAGAGCTTTGAACCGTTTAAGGCTGCCGGACCGGACGGGATTATCCCCGCGCAACACATTAACACGCTGGAGACATCAACCAAATGGCTGGTATTTCTCTATACAGCCTGCCTGGCTCTCAACTTCATTCCGTGCTCCTGGAGAAACGCCACGGTAGTGTTTATTTCTAAGGCTGGGAAGGCCTCACACCATGAGCCTAGGACTACAGACCTATCAGCTTCTCGTCCTTTGCACTCAAAACCTTCGAGAAGATAATCAGCGACTACCTCTCCACTACTATTGATAGCAACCTTATCTCCAGTTATCAGCATGCTTACACCAAGGGTAAATCAACAGAAACTGCGCTTCACAGCCTAGTCTCTATCATAGAAAAATCGTTGGGCGAAAAGGATTACTGTCTCGTGGCCTTCCTTGACATTGAAGGGGCTTTCAATAAAATAAGATGCTATTAACACCGCTCTAACCAATCTGGGCATAAACAGATCCCTAATTTGACTAATCGATCAACTACTACCGGAAAGGAAAATATCTTCATCATTTGGCACGGTTGATTTATCACGCTATGTCACAAGGGCAGTGGAGCTTGTTCTTTACACCAACCGGTACAAAACACCACCGCTGGACCTACCAGAACTTAATGGCGTAAGCCTGAACTTGGCTAATAAAGCCAAATTCTTGGGCAATGTTCTGGACAGGAAGTTAAACTGGAAGGAGAATATTCTTCAGCGCCAGAGGAAGGCATGTGTTGCACTTTACACATGCAAAAGAGCCATTGTCAACAAGTGGGGTCTCAGCCCCAAAATATGCAGATGGATCTACACTGCAATTTTCCGACCTACAATACTATATGGAATCGTGGTGTGGTGGCCTGCGCTGAGGAAGGCCACAAACCTGAATCTGTTAGGTAAAGTCCACCGATCTGGCATGGTCTGTATTAGCGGCCCGCTAAGAACAACGCCCAACGAAGATCTTCAGGCCATTCTAGGCATTTTGACACTCAATCTGGAAGCGTACCGGGCAGCAGCGGCAGCGGCTTTGTGTCTAAGGGAAACGTCTACTGGGGCGCAAGCACAACTGGACACTCCAGTATTCTGGGATCCTACAGCTTTCTCCGCATCTGCGACCACAACAGTCGGAGGTAGCTGCTTAAAAACAAACTTTCCCAGCAGGGAGGAAGAGGACGGATCGGTGTACCACTACTAATGGCGGTTTTTTTACACAGACGGCTCGAAGTGAGACGGCAGAGTTAAAGGAGGGGATTAATCGAGGGATCTGGAACTTGAGCTCTGCTTCAGACTACTTGATCATTGCAGCGTCTTCCAGGCTGAAGTCTCAGCAAATGCGATATCGGCGAGGATATCATTATTTTCGCTCAGCTGTCGTCGATCTCTGCAAGAGATGGTTTAACAGAACCGCGTGAACCTCATATGGATCCCGGGACACAGGGACATTGAGGGAAACTGTTAGGCAGACGAACTTGCCAGGCAAGGTACGACTAAGCAGGTTCTTCGGGATAAGCGAGCGCTTAGGTATGCCGGTTGCCACATGCAAGCTAATGCTGAAGGAGTACACACCCCGCCAAGCCAACCGAAGATGGCAACAGTCCCCAGGGTGTTGGATATCCAAACAAACTGGGCCAAAATGGGATCATAAAAGATCTAGAGACAAGAAGTAGAGAAATCTCCATATTAAAAGGTGTTTCAACCGGACACTGCCTGATTGGTAGGCACGCAGAAAGGTTAGGTGTGCCCTACCGACGATGAGGAAGAGGAAACGGTGGAACACCCTATCTGCAACTACCTGGCTTTAAGCGGTGCGAGAACGCGCTTTTGGGAGTTCCCTCCCAGGATAGCCTAAGCCAGATCGCGGAGCTGGACATAAAGGACTTCATGGCCTTAGCAACGTCATCTAAGTGATTCAAGGAGGAGTGACGGTGTCGGTTTAGGAGTGTCAGTCTCGGGATTATGCGATGTGGAGAATCCCACAACTACCCTTTCAAAACAGGCCTAAGTGGGCCTCTGCTGCAGCCACTTGAACCCTACCTAACCTAGGGAAACGTGACTCTTCGCGTCGCCTTTCGTTTTATAAAATCAAGCCATTAGGCTACGCTCACACTGCAACCTACTCTTTCATCCGACATAATCAGAGAAAATCGAGCGCGTTCTGTTTTAACGTGCGGGCTACGTTTGTTTACATTCGGGTGAGTTCATTTAAAACACATGTGTGTGGATGTGTATTTGCTGCCGGACGGCAAAAGTCGGTTGCAGTGACAGCTAAGTAGACTGCTGGTGTTTGCGAGCGTAACAACAGATTCCACGGATACGGCAAAAGAGAATTTGATATAAATTTAAACGTACATCACGCTGACGGACTGATTCTGTTAAACGTATTACGTTGGCAACACCGGAAAATACCCTTATATTGGCTTTGAAAAAAGATCAACAAAACAATTATGTAAAGAAAAGGTCGACAAAAAATATAATATAATTTATAATGTTCATCGATTACAACCACAGTAAAATTCAAATAAAAAAGTTCGTAAACTCATTACCATTAGGTTTTTGTTTAAATAAACTTACCAGTCGGGAAAAAGTATAAGCTATTAATATGTGAGTATGGTTCATCGTCTATGACATGCAAGCGTTCATAATTTTCATCGTAATCGTCATAATTGGAAAACTCAGCATATCCTTCAGTTTTCCTCCTTTTAAATACTTGCTCTTTTCCATAATTTTCCGGCACACTCCACTTACGCTCATCGTTTTGCTCTTCTTTCTCATCGATAGGTGCTCGCAGTTCATGACTTCGATTATTAGCGTCAAAATTGTGAAAGTGTGTATTATGTCGTTTGCCATGACTCTGGTACTGTTGTGGTACCTTAATCATAAAATTCGTATCACTTTTGTTATAGTTCTTAAAAAAAACAAAATTTTTGTCCTTCAGTTCTGTTTGTGAATGTAGATCAAAGTTATAAAACTCAGAATTTTTTTTTAAAATTCTATGAAAGTTCTTATAAAATGTATCGATAATATTACTTGGAACATCGACTGGTTTAGTAATATTTGGAAAACGAGGTAATTGCAAGCGCTTTAAAATTTGATTTTTAATCACGTCTAGACTCATGAGTTTTACCCTTTGGAGTATTTGACACGACTGACATCTGTTGGAATTATTTCGGCTGCCCCTTAATAAATTGTCGGCTTCTTTATGTTTTTGCGTTGTTTTTCTTTCGGGAATGCTTCGCCATCTTATTAAATTTTCACGGTTCCAGAGGTTTTCACCGTTAAGGTTTTTGTTCCACTGTAAGGAAAATAAGGGTAAAATAGCATTCGCCGTCATGAAAATAACATTTACTTCTGTCCTATTTTTTGAATAAATTGACATATTTTGCTTTTCAATTAGACCAACGGCTCCTTTTAATACTAATACGAAGCCCTCCAATATTGAACCGATATTCGATTCATTAAATTTATGTATTGAGGCACAGTCATTCCTAAAGTATTGCGAATTTAGTGCCGCATAAAATTTTTTATTTGTTACATCTCTTGAATTGTTTGTCATGCGAACTATTCGCGGAAAAAACGCGCGCTTTTCAAAGTGTTGCCCAAGTTCGCATCTAACTAGATGCACCGCCAATAGAATACTTACTAGCGTTTGCCACAACATTCCACTATCAAATTTATCGCTTTTATTTCACAGCCAATTTTCGTTGATATTATAATCTTTAGGTACATAAATATATACAAAATTTATTTTTGAAAATATATGATATGGCATTTGAGAACAAGCCCTTGAGTATTCTTCGCGACATTGCAGGCGTTCTAGACATCACTTCGTTTTTCTGTGCAAGCGATAAGGCTAAGAAGTAGAGCTCTACGCCGATGGCTCAATAAACGGTGTTTGCATATAATTAACGAATCTATTAAAACTTAAAGTAAAAGGTAAACTCCTCCCTCATCGAACAAATATCACGCTCAGTATAGACATTTGAAACAACAAAAATTTCGGGTACTAAAATGTGACCCGTATAGGTCATTTACTTGTACCTTGGGCAACCTCAAACCACCGACTTGCCAGGTCCTATCCTTGCCGGATCGTGGTAATTGATGAAAAGTAAATTTTTGACGAAAATATGCACCATAGCGTACTGAAATAAAATGCTTAAATTATCAAGCTGGCCATGGCCCAAATCCAAAGACACCGAATTGCCACCTCCTATCCTGGCTGAAGCCCTTGGCAAGTCCGTTAAAAGGTGGTGCATTTTCCCCAAAATATGCACCATCGCGTACCGCTATGCAATTTGGTTCTTCTCGATATTCTGAAACTATTATCATGAACTTGCCCGGGCTAATCTTGGCAGAAAAAAACTTGGCAGCTTTTAAGTTCGTTCTTCGATTATTTTGGCGTGCTTCGAAAATTAATTTCTTGTCACATATTGGAAAAGGCTATATATTCTGAAAGAGGAGTAAAACCTCCTTCACCCCACTAAAAAAAAAAAAAAAAAAAAAACTAATGGCGGCGATATACCAACAGGTTATCATAACCTCTAACGAGATTTTTTTGCCGAGCTTCTCTTTCCAACTTGTGGTGTGTTGCTTTTTGAGTTTTTCCTACAAGTTGGCGGGACCTACAGTTTTTTGCCGACTCCGAACGGCACTTGCAAAGCAAATGAATTTTTTGCTGAGAAGCTTCTCATGGCAGAAATACACCCGGAGAGTTTGCCAAACTACTGCCGAGGGGCGACCCCGTTTAGAAAAATTCTTTTTCTAAATAATTTTTGATGTTACTTTTGCCGGGCATCGAACCGCCACAACTTGGTGTAGAAGGCCGAACACTTAACCGCTACACCACGGCGGCCGCCAACTCTTGTGAAATGCAATTGATATGAAAACGTTTAATATTAGCAAAAATCGTTGCTGACTAGTCTCGGATTTCGCTCAAACTTTGAGGGACACTTCTTTAGGGTCATACACAGAGCCAAAAATGCCTAATAAAATTAATAAGATTGTCTGCATGATCAGTTTTTGGGCAAAGGGGTAGTCGCAACTGTAGAAATGAAGAAAAAACTATAGGGAAATCTCTTTGGTTTTAAGAAGAAATTCTTATTAAAAAAAATATACATTTAGTTCAAAGCTGTAATTTGCCGCTGGCAATTATTAGTATACGATGGCCGGATGGTTAGCAGCTGGGTTTAGCATTCGAAAAATTGTAAGTTCGATTCTCTCTCTTTTTTTTCCTAATTAGAAATGTTAAAAAGAAATCTTCTCAATTATATTTATTGGATTTTCCTTTGAAAACATTAACAACTATACATATATCAGTAATTAGACGCTAGCAATCAAAAGTGAGCGATGGCCTGATGGTTAACAGCTGGGTTTATCATTCCGAAAATTGTAAGTTCGATTCTCGGTGAGAGCAGTACCATTTTATTTTTCATTTAAAATATTAAAAAGAAAATCTTCTTAATTACATTAAAAAGACTGTCTCTACAATAATAAGAAGCACATCTTCTTGAAGAAAATCTATAGAGATATCTTATGACTTTTGTTCTATTTTATTAGGCATTTTTATTTTTTTTTCTATAACCACTCGTTTCGGACTGGTCAAAGTTTGAAAAACGTCATTTTTAGGCTTACCCTATTATAGCTCTAAACATGTTTCTATAAGAGATATTCTTCCACTCGATATGGCTTAATAAAGTTTAAAAGTAAAGATAAATCATATAGCGAGTACCTGGTATTTGAAACCTGGTACTGAATTTACATAATTTTTATGTTACGTGCGGCCAATGGCAATGATGTGCTCGCACGTAATAAATGTGTAAAAGAAAGAAAGAAAGTGCAACGAGTGACTAAATAAACTACACACTTCGGTTTCAATGTAAACAATATAATTATAATTCGTTTATTCATTGCAAAGTACACACGGAATAATATGGAAATTAATGTGCACTAATTATTGTGGAAATTAATAAAAAGTATGGAACGTTAAATGGAAATCACTTAAGAATTTTTAATTGGAATTTTGTACAAATGTATTTTACCTGGATTTGGCTGCTGGTGCTCCTCGTATGATCGGAAAAGAAGTGAAAGAGTGGTCAGATAAATATCAATTCTGTACCGCCGCCGCCGTTATCGGTATAAAGATAAATTACAAAGTAATAGCACGGCAGATACTAAGGCTTGCTACGAGGGGCGACCGATATATTTAGACCGATGGTCTAAACATGCCGGCCCCCTTTCGACAAGCAACGCTAAAATAAAAAGAGGAATCACCAGCAACCACTCCATTCTAAACTTATGCTAACACTAAGACTATATGGATGGTGGAAGTATGATGAAGCTCCATAGGCTCTCCATGCTAGCCGCTACAACTTGCTCTGTTGTGGATGAAAAGGAAAGGTTAGAATATGGACGTGGTTTTCTCTAGTTTATTGCACCTTACTAGTAGTGTTTCTAATTTCTTTGACTGCATGGTGGATGTAATATCTTATTTTCTTTGACAAGCTATTGTTGGCAGGCCCCCTATATTACCGGGCCGAATATTGTGGCCTGTGCCAGTAGCCCATTGATGGTGGACGGTGGCGTGCCATCTAACATGATGCTGGCATAGATATCGGCGCCTAACGTGAGGCGCACCGGCGAAGCACGGAAGAATTCGGGGTCTGCCAGTTTCATAAGTTGGAATGGTGTGGCGAAGGTGGCGTCTATATTCGACACCGGTTTCATCCTATGGTAGCGTGTGACGATCGTAGCTTGAGTAGTGACCCGTCTTGCCACCAAATACTCTCCTCTAAGTACGAGTGTGCACCTCAGAGGTCGGGTCCCCCCACATCGTTCTAAGCCGAGCTTGGAAACGAGCTCGCTGTCAATAATCGAGGTGGGTGAACACGGGTCGACCAGGGCACGGAACACGTGTAGTTTGCCGCCGGATTCGATGCAGACCGACGCGGTGGGGACGATGGCGACAAACGATCGCAAAATAACGGCTTCATCGGGCGTATTGGTAGCTCTGCCCGACCGGAAGGTGGCAGGCAGACTAATTTGGCAGGCGACTGTTGTATCGTTGGTGGGTGTGGGGGCCGGATAAGGTGCCGTCCGACCCGCTGTAAGGCGTGATGAGCGAAAAGGACGCGTTTCCGCGTCACTCCGTCTTAGAGCCACCAGGATTCACCTTACCGGGCCTTTGCTGTGGTCGGAAAGTACGTGTTTCCTAGCCACGCTTTCTTTTGTCTTCTCCGCGGCTTCTCCACAGCTCGTGCCGTAGTAGCAGGCGGAAAGAACGGGTTTCCGCGCCGCCGAGCTGTGGAGAGCGTATCGGTGGTGATCTGGCCGCCTCCTCTTCTTCTTCTGCCTCGGCTACCTGTTCTGCCCAGGACTTAGTGGTTTCAGTGATGGCTATGGATAGGGCGTCGTCGGAATTCTCTCCGTCCTCTAGATGTTCGATGTTTGCCCGGATATGCGTAGAGGGACGGGTGGTGGCGTCGTCAATGTGCAGCGTAGTATGATGCGTCTCGCTACACCGGTAGCATCGGTCCTTGCTCGGACATGTTCCCAGACCGTGGAAGGGGGACAAGCAGTTGGGGCAGTACTTATGGATAAGGACTACCCGCAACCGTTCTTCAGCTGCCATCCCACAGTATTTTTGGCAGAATCGAATGCCGTGATTATTGCCGCATAAGCGGGATGCTGAAGGGACGGGACCTTTCCTCCGTCTTGACGCGTGTTGCGGTATAACGAGTCATTCTAAAGGGAATAAACCCGTTATTAACTGTGGGTTTCTCGTATGTCTGGTTGGGTGGCTTGTATCCCTGATCGGATTCGGCGTATGAACCTGCCTATTTTTTTTTTTTTTGGAATTGGGCCTCTTTGGCCTTATTTAGGTGTTTGTTTGTATTATGGCGTAGATATTTTCCATATATAGGGTATTTGTACGTTATTTTGTGTTATTTGACCTTATTTACGTATTTTTCCCTATTTTTTCAGATTGGGTATTTTGGGAATTTTTTCGCTTGATTTTGTATTTTGGGTAGGGTTTGGATATTTACCCACATCTGGCAGGACCATTCGTATTCTGGCCCAATTTTTCCGATCTGGTATTGTTTGTCATTTTACAATTTCCTGCCACCCAAGGGAACAGGAAATAGATGCGTGGACACTTAATATATGCCGCAACTTTATCGAGCGCGCGCCATTTGAAGTAGTCCTAAAATTACTTGTTTCCCCGTGAGTTCTACTCTTCGCCATTATTCATCTTACTTTACTAAACGTTAATGGCGACATATATATATTTTGCTTAAAAACTTCATTTTTTCATATTTCCAACTTTGGTCTACCTGGCCATTACATGACCAGAGATCGCGTTGTCGTTGATCAGCAGCTAAAATCACCCACCCTTAAGTTTCACCAATCGGATCGCGAACAGCTGACACGCTTTGTGCTGCCACATCGCACAGATGGTGACTAGTACTCTTGCTCGAAGGACCTATGTTACGTGCGGCCAATGGCAATGATGTGCTCGCACGTAATAAATGTGTAAAAGAAAGAAATAAAGTTCAATGAGTGAGTAAATAAACTAGACACTTTGGTTTCAATGTAAACAATATAATTATAATTCGTTTATTCAATGCAAAGTACACACGGAATTATATGGAAATTAATGTGCACGAATTATTGTGGAAATCAATA
Source organism: Campiglossa producta (assembly GCA_964058755.1). Taxonomy (NCBI): domain Eukaryota; kingdom Metazoa; phylum Arthropoda; class Insecta; order Diptera; family Tephritidae; genus Campiglossa; species Campiglossa producta. The sequence continues at coordinate 33,912,275 of CAXKVI010000006.1, read as the reverse complement.
AAAAGTATGGAACGTTACATGGAAATCACTTAAGAATTTTTAATTGGAGTTATGTACAAATGTATTTTACCTGGATTTGGCTGCTGGTGCTCCTCGTATGATCGGAAAAGAAGTGAAAGAGTGGTTAGATAAATATCAGCTCTGTACCGCCGCCGAATCCTAAACATTTATCCTTTTTTGTCAATTTTAGCTGGCTCTGGAGTATTCATTGTTTTAACTAGCCACTCAATTTTTTTCAGGAATTAAGTGTACATATCGTAGAAGAAACTAACCCATCCAACGGCAAAAAAACTCACTTCTTATGGATAAATTATTATCTCGAAATTTATAAGTTTTCATAAAAATACGAAATCCTTATGGACTCCCGTCCTGAGCTTTATCTTCCAATACCTCAACATTTCGTTCCGTTATTTTCATACAAACGATCTCTGCTGATAAATCTCTTAAACCAATATAATTATTTTTTTTAAAGTAAAATTTCGTATAGTTTTTGGAACTTTCGAACATATATGACCAAACCGAATTTGGATTCAAATTCAATCTAGATCAGTTTTCATGAAAATTGGCTAAATGAATCGGGTCTCAATTATAAACCAGAAATGTTTTAAAAATTTGTTATAGATGAAATAAATTTTTTGTCGGTTGGCGGGAATTCGAACGAACACTCCCCGCATCATGCCCGTCTGCTCTACCACTGAGCTACATCGCACACAAATGTTGTTGGCAAAATTCAATCTTGAACAAGCTTTCAAAAATAAATTTGAATTTTCAAACACAAAAGTTTAAATTTTAGACCGAAAAGTTTTAATTTTAAACCGAAAAGTTTTAATTTTCAAACCAAAAAGTTTTAATTTTAAACCGAAAATTTTTTAATTTTAAACAGAAAAGTTTTAAGAATAAAATAAAACTAAAAAAAATGGCAGCTGGCAGGATTCGAACGAAAACGCTCAGGAGTCACAACCGACTGCTCTACCGCTGAGCTATGACGCACATGAAGTTTTTGTGGGCAAAATTCAATTACATTCAAACAAACCAAAAATAAAAAATGTATACTGCTTTTTCATTTAGCTTTTAAATCGAAACCAAAAGAAATAGAAAATCTTTGTAGGTATTTAGACAGTTTGAAATATTGTACAAAAAAGGTTGAAAAATTGATTAAACTTTATACGGGTTTAAAATTTAGGTTCACTTTTTTAGCCGTGTAGGTAGGTAGAAGTGGCTGCCGCAAAGGCACACCTAGGCCAGTAATAAAAGGCCCGTTGTGATACCACCAAACACTAGGAAAGTCAATCCCGGGGCCCGGCCATATGGAAAATCCCAGTGCTGTCGGGACTCTCCATATAGCCGAAACCCGGGACTGACACTCCTAACCGACACCGCTACCCCTCCTCGAACCATTTTGATAACTTGATGAAGGCCATCAAGTCCTTTATGTCTAGCTCCGCGACCTGGCTTAAGCTAACCAGGAAGGGAACTCCCAGAGAGCGCCTTCTCGCTCCGCTTAAGGCCGGGCAGTTGCAGATGAGGTGCTCCACCGTTTCCTCTTCCTCATCATCTTTGCAACTCCTGCAGCATCGTCGGTAGGGAACGCCTAGCCTTGCTGCGTGCCTACCAATAAGGCAGTGCCCGGTTAAAACACCTATTAATATGGAGATTTCCTTCCTTTTTAGGGCGTATATGTGTCTAGATCTTTTAAGATCGCATTTTGGCCAGGTTTGCTTGGATATCCGGCACCCTGGGGCTTGTAGCCATCTTTCGTTGGCTTCGCGGAGTGTATGCTCCTTCAGCATTAGCTTGCACGTGGCAAACGGCATACCTATGCGCTCTTTATCTTGAAGAATCTGCTTGGTCGTGCCCTGCCTGGCAAGTTCGTCTGCCCTACAGTTTCCCTCAATGTCCCTGTGTCCCGGGACCCATGTGAGGTTCACGCGGTTCTGTTGGGCCATCTCTTGAAGAGATCGACGACAGCTGAGCGTCAGTTCAGAGTTGAACGAGTAAGAGCCAAGGGATTTGATGGCCGCTTGGCTGTCGCTGAAAATACAGATATCCTGTCCGATGGTACGTTCACCTATCCAAGTCACGGCGTCCATGATTGCAGAAACTTCAGCCTGGAAGACGCTGCAGTGATCAGGTAGTCTAAAGGAGAGTTCTAGGTCCAAATCCCTTGAGTAAACCCCTCCTCCGACTCTGCCGTCTAACTTCGAGCCGTCGGTGTATATACAAGTGCCGCCATTAGTAGCGGGACACCGATCTATGTTCTCCCAGTCTTCCCTGCTGGGAATGTTTATTCTAAAACAACAATCTCCGACTGTTGTGGTCGCACACCGATCTGTGCTCAGAGGGAGAAAGCTGTAAGATCTTAGAATACAGGAGTGTCCAATAGTGCTTGCGCCCCAGACGGACGTTTCCCTTAGACGCACAGCCGATGCTGCTGCTGCCCGGTACCCTTCCAGATCGAGTGGCAAAAAGCCAAGAATGGCCTGGAGAGCTTCATTGGGCGTTGTTCTTAACGCCCCGCTTATACATATCATGCTCGATCTGTGGACTTTTCCTAACAGATTTAGGTTTGTTGCCTTTCCTAGCGCAGGCCACCATACCACGACTCCATACAGCATAATTGGCTGGATTATCGCAGTGTAGATCCATCTGCAAATTTTGGGGCTGAGCCTCCATTTTTTGCCAATGGCTCTTTTACACGTGTAAAGTGCAATGCACGCTTTCCTCTGGCGCTGGATGACATTCTCCTTCCAGTTAAGCTTTCTATCTAGAACTGTGCCTAGGAATTTGGCTTTGTCAGCTAAGTTCAGGCGCACGCCATCTAGTTCTGTTAGGTTCAGCGGTGGTATCTTGTACCGCCTGGTATAAAGGACAAGCTCCACCTTTTCCGGGTTGATGCTAAGTCCGCAGCGAGAGGACCATGAAGAAACTTCTCGCAGTGCTACTTGCATCAAGTCACACAGGGTTTGTGGGAATTTGCCCCTATATGCAATAGCTAAATCGTCTGCATATGCCACTATCTTCCCGCCCCCCCACCTTGTGTCTCGTAGCAGGGAGTTTACGGTGAGGTTCCATAGGAGCGGGGAGAGAACACCACCCTGAGGCGTTCCTCTTGTGACATAGCGTGAAAGATCAACTGTTCCCAGTGAAGAAACTATTTTCCTTCCCTTTAGTAGTTGATCAATTAGTCCAATAAGAGACCTATTTATGCCCAGGTTTGTTAAAGCAGTGTTAATAGCCTCCGGCCTTATATTGTTGAAAGCCCCTTCGATGTCCAGAAAGGCCACGAGACAGTACTCCTTTTCGTGCAATGATTTTTCAACAATAGAGACTAGGCTGTGGAGCGTAGTTTCCGTTGATTTACCTTTGGTGTAGGCATGTTGATAGCTAGAAATAAGGTTGCTATCAATAGTAGAGGAGAGATAATCGCTAATTATCCTCTCGAAGGTTTTAAGTGCAAAAGACGAGAGACTGATCGGTCTGTAGTCTTTAGGCTCATAGTGTGAGGCCTTCCCAGCCTTTGGAATAAAGACTACCGTGGCGCTTCTCCAGGAGCACGGAATGTAATTAAGAGCCAGGCAGGCTGAATAGAGAACTACCAGCCATTTAGCTGATATTTCCAGCGTGTTTATAAGTTGTGCGGGGAAAATCCCGTCTGGCCCAGCTGCCTTGAACGGCTCAAAGCTTTTGATTGCCCAACTTACCCTTTCCTCCGTAATGGGTATGTTTACCGCCAGGTTTGTTGCAGATGCTACAGGTGCATCATACAAGTTCCCCGGAAAGTGTGTGTTCAGGAGCAGCTCCAGGGTTTCCCCTTCCGTGCTGGTCCAAGATCCGTCAGGCTTCCGTAAATAGCTAATGGCTGTTTGAGTTTTTGATAGCACTCGTCTAAGTCTCGCTGTATCATCGACTTTTTCGACCCCGGTGCAGAAATTTCTCCACGAAGTTCTCTTCGCTTGCCTTAGAGCCTTTTTATAGGCCCTCAGTTTAGCTTTATATTCGAGCCATTCAGGCTCCGTACCGATGCTCTTGGCCTTGTTAAATTGCTTCCTGCATGATATACGGAACGAATCCAGGTCGTAAGACCACCAGTGGGGTCTATGTTTGCCGCGTGGTTTTGGTACTGGACAAGCCTGCTCTAGGGCATTTGAGAGCGCCGTTGTAAAGGTCGTTACCAGATCATCCAGTTCTCCCACTGATGAGGGGGCTTGTGGAGGTAATACTGGTAGGTCCCTAGCTAATATTTGGTTATGTAGCTGCCAGTTAGTGTTGCGTGGATTTCGTTTCATAACTGGCTGCTCAACAATAAAGTCTAACACAATTTCTATGTACCGATGGTCAGAAAATGAATGCTCATCAAGAACACGCCATTTTCTGACCCACTCATAAGCGCCTTCGCTACAAACAGTGAGGTCTATAACCTCCCTACGAGCTTTAGTTATAAAAGTAGGCTCGTTACCCACGTTACAAACCACCAGGTTAGTTGTTAGTAGGTAGTCAAACAGAGACTCGCCCCTAGCGTTAATATCGGAGCTTCCCCACTGGACGTGATGAGCATTAGCGTCAGCTCCAATAATAAGATGGCCCGTACAGAAATTATCCACCAGATCTTTCACCTCCTTTTGTGGAGGAGGTTCTTCGGCGTCATAGGGCATATAGACCGACGCCATCGTTAGGCTGGTGCTGCCAACTGTTAAGCTGGCAGCTGTAACGTCACCATTTGAGTAGTTGGGTAATAGAAAGGTGTTTAGCTCAGACTTTACCAAAATACAGGTTCTGACCTTGCCCTCATCATTGGCTTGGATGAGCTTGTATCCCTTAGTCCCCAATCCACAGATCCTAGAGCTATTGACCCAGGGCTCTTGGATAAGGCCGTGTAGTTACATAGAATTAAAAATCAATTTCGGCATTATATGTATGTGTTCTTTGAAATAGTGCAAAATTTATGTAAGTTATTTTCAAATTTCTGTAACTAGTTTAATAGTTATGATAATTGCACACGGTTTGTTTTGTTGGAAAGTTGGAAGCTTCAGCTTTCAGACTATAAAAAGGTTGCTTGAAAAAAGTTCCAAAAATTTTACGAAAATTTACTTTGAAACAAAAAAAAATGATTGGTTTAGGAGATCCATCAGCGGAGACCCTTAGTATGAAAATAACAAAACGAAATGTTGAAGTATTAGTATTTCTATAGGAGTGTAATGGGGTGTGGTTGCTGAGTGACCGCGCTCAATCCCGACTCTTGCGTCCTCGTTCGTGCACTCTGGGCAACGTTGAGCTACCTAGGCTCGCGGCAGAAAGAGAGGGAGCCCCGGTGGGGCCACTCTGACATACTTGGTTTAAGGGCTCACCGGGGTCTTTTTCGCAGCGTCTGTACACCATGAGGTGCGGCTGTAAGCGAGCGTCTGTCTTGAAGCAAGCGGCTCGCTATATAAATGTGCAAAACTTTTCCCTCCCAATCCAGGGTGTTATGCGATACCGTGCCCATTGGCCGTTTGCAGCCGGGAGGCAAATCGTGGCTGTAGTCGAACGGAGCCTCACTGATACCGGGCCGCCTCAGGGAGTAACTATGGTCTTACCGCGGTATGGGGCTCTGCCGCGGCGGACGACACACTTCCCCTTACACTACCCTTGACCCTAAGCTGGCCTTGTCCGGCGAGGGGTCGTACGAACAAGATGAAGAACACACAAAATACAAAGCAATTAACGACTTCGTTTACTCCGCAGCAGAGAAGAACTATGCTGGAGCAAGCGAAAATACAACGCCGGAGGACAAACTCCGCCTCAAAGTTAACTGGGAGGCCGACAGCTATGGAAACTACGGGTCAGTCATCCCCCAAACTGCTATCAAGTAAGAGTGACTTGATGGGAGCAAGCAGCAGTGCGGCTGCCTACGCAGTCAAGCAGAAAACGGCGGAAGCTAAACTTCCATCAAGCGCGGGTACGAAACCCAATCTCTTCACATCTGGGGCAATGGTCTCACGACCTGGTTTCAGAGTTTCGAAAGAGAAGGACGACGCCGTAAAGGGGGAGACCGCGATGGCAACTACGAGTCTGAATACCCCCCAAGAGGCATCTCCCCGACGCTTTGTGTACTGGGATAAAAGAAAGGCCGCAAGGAACCTTAAAAAATATGAGGGAGCATCGCAGGAGAAGCTGTTGCCGGAAGAAAGGAAGATGGTGGAGGAAGCGAAAGCTCTGATACCAAATTTCCAGAGGCCCTATGTGCCTAAGAGGGTGAACGGTAATCCCTTCAAACGCCAGAGATCGGACGGAGAGGTAAACCCCCATCCGAAGCGGCATCAGGTCAACCCCGTAGTGGGAAAACTCAGCTTTGCAGAAGTAACCAAGGACAGAATCCTTATAGGTTTCAATGACCGAGGTAGCGCCCGTTGGTCCATCCCCAAAGACCGGTGGCTGTATGTCCGGAATGAAATGGGCAGGGCCCTCCTCGACTTAATGCGTGAGTCTCCGGGTAGTCCGCCACGAGGTACTGACGCGGGCTGGCAGCAAGGTCAGATCAAAATATTCGCGTGCGAGGATGCAAGAACTGTCGCACTGTATAAGGCTGCAGTTGCAAGACTGGGTGAAGTATACCCAGGGGCAAGACTAGATGTCGTCGACTGGAAGGACATTCCTGCTCGGCCAAGGGCAAGGGCATGGATTCCTGCCGTCCCTGCAGAACCCGAGAATATTCTTGAGATGCTGCAGGTCTGGAATCCGTCTCTCCCGACGCAGGATTGGGGCGTCAATCTGGTCGATGATGTGGTTGGGCCCAATAGACAGGTGGTTATCACTCTGAATAAGGAGGCGCTCGAGCCCCTTAAACGGTGCAACGGACGAGTGCATTACGGCTTGGGTCAGATCGTGATCCACGTATACCGTGGCGATGCACAGCGCGCTGCTATTCCGGACCCTCCGGAGGACTCGGAGATCGAGGCATCGGAAGGGGAAGCAGAGGAGTCCGACGCGAAAAGTATGTTATCCGCCACGTCAAATTGCGATGGTGCTGCGAACAACTCGGCGATAGAAGAAAGCCTGCTTGACGAAGAAGGCCTCGACGTCACGATCGTGGCTAAACCTGAGCACACTAACGTTGATGCTGCTTCAGACAGCAGGGTTCCCGCCACGCCAAATCGTTCAGGTGCTGTGAACAACTCCTCATTGAGAGACAGCCCCCGGAACAGGCCAGACCTCAACGACACGCTGGCGGCAGGGAAGTCTGAGCTCTCTCATGTTGGTGGTGCTTCAGATAAATCTGCACAATTCTAAAGCAGCCTCGGCTGTTTTGAGC